>JACEIK010000317.1:206494-226511 GCA_018107945.1 Datura stramonium | reverse complement strand
TAAGTATATTTTCATGTATCTAGAATATCTCTATTCATAATTTATCATATCTAAAATATCTCTATTCATAATTTATCATATTTGGAATATCTTGTGTATCGTGCTAACAGTAAACACATGAAGAAGCCAATGGAATTCAACATTTACTCTAACATCCTAAAAAACAATTTTGACCTCATAGATATATTCTTTGTGATTCTCAAAGGCGATGTGGGTTCAGATGAACCCCTTGTGCCTCCTAGTTCTGCCACAGTACAAAGGAAGGAGGTTGCATTTTCTCCCTCATTGGCTTCATTAGAAAATATGCAATGACCAAATACCAGTTAGAATGATAATAATCAGGGCGGATCTACCCTATACGATAGGGGTGCCACGACACCCGCAAGCTTCGGTTAAAATTTATAGCGAGTAGTTATTTATCTATGAAAATTTAGTTATATAGTTAAAATGGCACCCAAAGAACATAAACAAGTTGTGGGTGTCGTGGTTCTGGCCTGTCTTTGAAGGTTCTCTTCCTTTCTCCGTGCCCAAATTCAAATCTCTGGGACAACATTTCTTATTTTTCATTTGCCTCTATTTCTCTTTTCATACTTTCTACCATTTTTTTAATATAAACTCTTTCACCCTCTTCTCTCTCTCTCTTTCCTCCTCTTATTCTATTTTAGATCTATTTATGTTAGTATTTCAATTTATTCCTAATTATACAAAATTTTCAATAGGTAATTTAAATTGATTATAATTTATATATTTTCTCCTATTCAAATTGTTTGCCCTATTTTTTTTAGTCAATTTTTTTTAAAATTTTTTTAAATTTTAACTCTTCACATGACATGTTTAAGACAATAGGATCGAAGAGCATTTTGATACATTCATATCTTTAGTTTAAGACCATAAGATTCAAAACATTTCTTTACTTTTTTAAACTCCATAACAAGTCAAAATTAGACAAACAAATTGAAAAACGAAGAAAGTATAATTTTTCTTTTTTTAGTGAGATATATTGAAGTGTATAATTTAATCAATATCTTCTATTGAATTTTGAAAATATTAAATAGCTTGACATTCATTAACATTTTAAATTGCTTTCATTTATTGAAATTTGTATCTTTTGTTTAAAAATAATTATCATATAACTCAATAAGTAATATAAAAAAAATTAAAATTTGTTGTTTATTTATGAATAAAAGACTTAATTGAATTTGTTAAAAATTAACCAACTGATCTATTATTTCTATTTAATCTTTATCGCTAGTGATAAATATACTTTATATATATATATATATAAAATAGCAACACCCGCAGTGTTTAAATCCTAGATCCGCCTCTGATAATAATGATNATTATAATGGTGTTTAAGAACTCCACCTCATTAATTGACTCAAATTTCCACATCTTAGGAGTAATTTGAATATAAACTTTTTGTTAGAAAACAATTTTTTGAAGAAAAAGAAGCTACAAAGAACTTGTGGATTTTATTTTAGGGGATTCTAAGTAGATTATTTGATTTCTTAAATCCTGTCCAAAAAAGCATGCTTAGAACAAAATTAACAATTTTATTCTTGGCTCATTTCCCCCATAAAAATATACCAAGAAGAGCCAAAAGTGAAAAAGACTTATATGCAGTGTCCTTTTCAACTTTTAAAAGAGGGTACTCATTTTTCCTAACTACTTTCTAGGGTCATCTTATATGTGGAGGGAATGATTTGACATGTCCCCTTTATAAGACCGAGTCATATTTTAAAACTAGGACGGTTGAGAACCGTGTATCTTTAACTAGATATTTCGAGTTTGAGTTTTGAGATAAGAGAACTTCTTTACCTTCCTTAGCTGACCTACGCCAAATCTTAAATAGTCGGATCAATGAGTTTTGGACGTAAGATGGCTCTTTGAACCATTGATAAATGGAAAGAAGGTGTATAGAAAATTCCTCATTTTGTTAAAAAGAGTGGTAGGATAGTTGAGAATCATCTATCCTTAAGTGGATATCTCAAGCTCGAATCTTGAGAAAAGAGAACTTCTCTATGAGGAACGATTTACTTTTCTTAACAGGCTTACATGACGTAAATCTGAATTAGTCGGGTCACAGCCGGAAGAAAAATTTGTCTTTGAACAATCAATAAATGGAAGGAAGGTGAATAGAAAATTCCCATGTTGTAAAAGTCACAAAGGTCCCACACCCCATTTGGCCAATCTTCCATCAAACTGTCTTTCTTCAAAGTCTTGCTTCCACATGTTTGAGTCAACTTAAGGTGTCCAAAAGACAAAAACGTTAATGCCATCCTGTTGCCAAGAAAATCCAAACAAACAATAAAAAGAAACTCTGCAGAGTTCAGGTTTTTCTATCATTCTTGGTTATTCTTGTTAATGTTGGATGCTTTTTTTTTTTATTCTTATCCAAAAGGGTTCATCATGGATTTATTTTCTTGGTTTTTTGTCTTCATTTTCTTCCATTTTTGGTGTTTTGATTCAGCTGAAGGACAGAACACAGCCTACTCAAGCTGCACTGAAGAATTCCAGTGTGGAAACTTAAGAAATTTGAGCTTTCCTTTCTACAAATCCACTGAGCTTCATTGTGGATTGTGCAAAGTGGATTGTGAAGTTAGGCCAAATCCCATAATTGAATTGGATAGGGTGAAATATCAAGCTCTTAATAAATATGATGTTTTTATCACACTTAAGGACTCTAGTCTTGGAGAACTTTTGAAGAAGAACAGTTGCCAGATTTTTGATAGAAATCTCTCTCTCCCAATCTCTCCTTCAATCACATATAGACTCCGGCCCTCTGTCACTTTGTTTAAATGCAACAGAAGCCAGAAGAGTATACATGAAGAAGTTTTCAACTCCAAAATCTATCAAAGTTACAATGTCTGTGAAAGTTTCATACTATACTATAACACATCAGTCGATTATTATCAAGGATTTCCACTTCCTAGTAGCTGTTCATTTATTCGATTGCCCATCCCTCAGAGTTCAGAAGCAAAATCAAATGAAAGTAACTTATTTGATCTGTTAACTGATGAAGTTATACTAGGATGGACTGTGTCTGATGAGTGTAATCAGTGTTATTATACAGGAGGCAGGTGTCAAACTGATAATACTACTAACAAGTTTCAGTGTTATAATACCAATACCAACAAAGGTAAAAGAGCTTTTTTCATGGTTCACATTAAGGGATTTGGTTCTCTTTTTCCTTGGTTCAACTTACATTTTCGTTGTTTACTATAATTGCAGGACATAGAAAAGTGAAAGTGATTGTTGCAGGTATTTACCTTTACCATTTTATCTGCAATTATGTTCTTGTCCACCACAAGATTTAGCCTTTATGTTTTGATTTCAACAATGACAATGATATAACAAAAAGTAGCTATTTCCACCGCTCGAGTCTGTGATCTCTTGGTCACATGGAGGAACTCTTATTGTTGCGTCAAGGCTCCCCTTCTCAATAACAAAGATAGAAAGAATCTAAAATATCTAACTTTAGTCCATGCTTTATGTCCGTTGATCGTTTTTTTTTTTTGTGCTTCAGTTTCAGCATTTATCGGTTCCCTTGTTGGACTCTGCGCAATTGCCTGTGTTCTATGGTTTTACAAGTGGAGGAAAAATGGTTCCTCACCATTTCTTTCAAGAAATACATCTGGTATTTCTATGATTCATCACGAGCTTGAGGAACGTTGTGAATACCTAGGGATCCCAGTATTCTCCTATGCAGAACTTGAAGAAGCCACCGATAAATTCAACTCCTCTAGAAAACTTGGTGATGGAGGTTATGGAACTGTGTACTATGGTAAGAAAGCTTTTTTTCACAGCAATTGATATTCTAAAGACAATCCACAAAAGTCTGTTTTGTTTGTTTTGCTTTTCGAAGGGCAATGCACCTAGTAAGAATCTTGATCTAACAGCTATTTCTGTATGTTTAAAATCAGGAAAACTTAGAGATGGAAAAGAACTTGCAGTTAAGAGCCTTTACGAGCACAATCATAGGCAAATGCAGCAGTTCATCAATGAAATTGAAATTCTCACTCGCCTCAGGCATCCGAATCTTGTTACCCTTTATGGATGTACATCAAGACGTTGCCGTGAACTCTTCCTTGTTTATGAGTACATTCCGAATGGAACAATTGCCGATCACCTGCACGGACATAGAGCAAAGGATAAGTTACTAACATGGCCTATAAGGCTCAAAATCGCCATTGAAACTGCTAGCGCGTTGGCTTACCTTCATGCTTCTGACATCATACACCGCGATGTCAAAACTAATAACATTCTCCTGGACAATGAGTTTTGTGTCAAAGTAGCTGATTTCGGGCTTTCAAAACTCTTCCCTAATGATGTTACTCATATCTCAACTGCACCTCAGGGGACCCCGGGATATGTTGATCCTCAGTATCATGAATGCTACCAGCTTACTGATAAGAGTGATGTTTATAGCTTTGGGGTTGTCCTTGTTGAGCTCATATCATCAAAGCCTGCTGTAGATATGAATAGACATATGCACGAGATTAATTTGGCTAACTACGCGATGAACAGGATACTAAAATGCGCATTTGATGAGGTGATTGATCCATCTCTTGGATTTGAGACAGATGCTGAAGTTAGGAGGATGACAACATCAGTGGCAGAACTAGCTTTTCAGTGCTTGCAAGTTGTCAAGGACATGAGGCCTACAATGGAAGAAGTACACAAGATGTTGAAGACTATTAAAGACGGTGAATGGAAAACTTGTAATCACAAAAAGGATACCAATAGCTATAATACCAAGCCAAGAACTGTAAAAGTTAGTTGCTATCCTTCTGAAACGGATGATGCTGTGTTATTGAAGAAAAACAGTCCAGCTTCACCTGATACTGTGATTGATACATGGGCTAGTAGCTCCACTACAACTAGTACTGGAGGGTGATATTCATAAACCCTTTTCCCCCTTCATGTTAGATACATATCAAGATTAGCATGAAATCATTTTTATAGAGTTTCTTAGCTTGTTTCAGCCTGTTTAATTGGTTGATGCTTAAGGCATAGTTCATGAACATAGTAAATGAATCTTTCTTAAAGTGTTAGTTATAGTCATATATGTATATGACTCCTTAGTCATCAACCAAGTAAAACGTTCCTCTTTAGACTATGTTGCTGGGATTCTCCTAAAATGTTGCCACACCTATGTCAGATCCTCAAAAAATGCACCGCTTTTGGAGGATCAAACACGCAACTGTAGCATTTTTGAAGAGTCCGAGTAAAATGACCTTTAGACTAGAAGCATAGGATTGGTTGGTGCAAATAAAGGAAACCCTTTTCCCTTTGAAGATTTTGGAAAATTTTCTCTTTTGGGTTTATCTTGGCTCCTGTGTTTGTCTACAAAAATAAAAGTTTTGCTTTGTACTATATCAAGAATTCTTTGAAAATGTTATGCTACTTTTGGTGAAAGACATAAAAGCAATTTTGCACCTTTTATGCAATCTCTCTTTGAAGCCATTTTCAATTTTGTAAATCTCTACCACTTACTGCAATTGCATCGACTTCATAACCTAACACCTATTCTGGTAGGAGATAGCAGATATTGCCCTTTTGTCGAGACTTCTCGTATTCGTTTTCTCATTAGAGATTTGGACGAAAAAATGGCTGTCAAGAAAGTTAATGAGATGGGATTTCAAACTATGACTGATTATTTTTCCACCAAGAATTGACCTGCAATAAATTGTCTGCAGACAAATTCCTTCACTAGAAATTGCATCCAAGAATGAGTCAATAACCAAGATTTAGCCAATTTTTAAGGTGAAAAAAAAGACCCCAATTTTGGAGCCATCACCAGTCATCACTATCTTTTACAAAAAGAAAGATGCAGTAGAACATAATGAAAGATGTTGAAGAATTCAGACTTATCGAAAAATTATTCGCAACCTTCTTTATTAGATCGAGATATAAGACCTCCTTGACCCGAAATAGTAAGTTACAAAAGAAAATTTTGTGCAACAGCAAACACTTGTTGCAAATTGCCTCCGAAACAAAAAAGAAAAACATGTCTAATCAATGTCTAGCAGTTAGATTATCAGAGTTGCTCAATGGAATTAAAGGAGTTCTCTTATTCAATGTGCTTTCTGATTGTTGTAGGTTTTCGTCATTGTCTCCATGTTCTTCGGCTACCTTACGGGATTCACGTCTGGGATTTGGTTCTGAATCCTCTTCTGGAAGTATAGCTCGTTGAAATATTCTGTGGATCATTTCATAACTGGTAAATGTAATAACAGCAGAGGGAGTCGTCCGTAGAAGATTGGTTCCACAACCCCGGTAGAACCCGGTCAGACGTTCCTGTTTGAACATCTTCTTTACACAATCAACAACCCCATTATATGCTTTCTCTGAGTTTCTTACTTGCCCTTGTTCTTGTAGTTTAGAACGCACGACCTGGTCAAGAACGATAGATTAATAAGTAGGACAGTGATTCCATGAAAGAACAAAAGATGATCTTGGTCCATTTCCCGCTTACCTCATGTGGATAAGTCATTACAGAGGCAACTACTTTCGCCATCGAAGAGGCCATTGCTACTTCACTAGGGTTCAGTTCATTGGTATGCTTATTGGCTGGCAGTTTCAGAAAGGCATCATATGTGATCAATCAGATAAGAGATAAATGTAACAAACTTCTGCAACTGATAAAAGAAAACAGCTTCTCACCCCTTTTTGCTAAGTACAATTTCAGCTTTTCATACGCTGGAAATTGGATAGCAACATGACTTATCCCAGCCAAAGACGGCAAGAGGCCACTGCAACCCAAAGGAAATGGATATATTAAACCCAACATAACTAGCCATAGATGTGAAACATTAGGGCAAACTTTTCCCAGTCAACATCAGGTGATGAAAATGGATATTGCTTTTTTTTACAAGGGTAATTGCTTATTATCCTAAGATGTTTTCCAGCTTCGCATAGCTGGCTAAAAGGATATGGAACTGAAGCGTCTCTACAGAGGATGAAACACACATAAGTAAAAGGTTTGTACATGACTATCTTCACTATATAACTAACCTGTACCATCCGCGGATCCCTTCTTCATGTGCTATTCGTATTAAAGCAGACAATATACCTTTATAAGGAACTACACCCTCCCTCATTCCCTGTGTCTAAAGAATGAGGAAAAAAATATCAGGAACAAGATACAGAAGCAAATGCAAGTTTATTCCAATACTAATTAAGGACACCCTAACAATAAACTCAAATAGTATTAGAAACTTGTGCTTTAGCCTATGTTACATGAACTCTTAGCACATTTATGTTAAACTAGGATAAAAACTGTATCGGCACCATGTGCAGATCCTTACAGCAATGGATACTACAATTATGCCTCAATTCCAAGCAATTTGGGATCGGTTATGAGAATCCTCACTATTTATGTGGGTCCATTTAAGCACGTCGCCAATTTTATAAAAATTTAGTTTCTCCAGCAGTAGAAACTATCAACATTTTTACTGGCATATAAATCTCTTACAAGAGAGTCTATTCGAAAATATTGAATCTAAAGAAAACAAGAACATGATTAAATTAATCCCAACTAATAGGTATTATATCTTTTTCTTCCATTATGTTCTATTTTACACTACATTTGCATGTGCTAACAAAGTTAGGAATTTAACAAGGAGATTCAAAAAAACATAATGTCACATAAGTATTTTTGAACTTTTTTTGCTTCTAAACTAGAAGTTTTTTTTTTTAATTCTATTTCAAGTGGATTCAAAAATTTATACATAAAAAAAGAATTTGCTTTCTTACTTCTTTCCACATGATTTTATGTCTACCTCATTCCTCTTTAGCAGCTTTACTCACCATGGTCTCAGCCATACAGACTGGTATATCTGGAGGTCGATGTATGACATGATCATACCACCTCAAATGACCTCTCATTTTATCCCCTATGTTACTATTACAGCTCTGTCTAATATCATTATTTTTAATCGTCTAAACTTCTTGCATACCAACTGATAATACATCCATCTTAGGATTTGTATTTGTGACTTCCATTTTTGTGGACCCCCCATATAACATTGGCAGTCTTACAATCGTTTTATACAACTTATTTTTCTCTTTGAAACTAAGTTGCGCCGGACTCTTCAACTTTTGATGCCACACCCATGTTGGATTCTCCGCAACCCTTCTCCCCTATCCGGACTTAGAACCAGCAATGTAAGCAAGCTCACACAAAAAGTGTCCATGCAACATAAGTATTAGCAAAGAACCATATGAGGGCAATTAGATTGATCTCTAGAGGTATTAGCAACGAAACCATGCAAATTTAACTATATTGATCTTCAAAAGTTAACAAATGCAAAATAAACACACAAAAGTTTGGATTCTGATTCATATTAGTGAAGAAGCATCTCCAGTAGCCGTGAAGTTAGAACTAATTAGAACTATTTACTGCTGTTTACACCATTTCAGTTGCTAGATAATACAGCAAGCTGCAGTTGCACCATACACCAATTATCCAGCAAGAACACTTTTACGATAAGTCGAAACGTTTCATTGATAATTCACCTACATGTTGTAGCTATCCAGGTATGGACCTATGTCAAATGTCCACAAACTCAAATCAAATATCCACAAGATGGGTATATCCTTTCTGAAAGAAGGTAAGTATTATATATATAGCACGAAATGTGCTTGAAATAATTGCAAAAGGAATCCAACAAGATGATATATCCTATACTACACAAAAGGTATATATGAAACACAAGGGAACTGTTGCTCAACGTCTGGATTCAACAACAAAAGAGGCACAACACAGGATGTGTGATTGGGTTACAAGTTTGAACCTTGCCAAAAACTAAAGCCTAACATTTAAGTGAGAGGAGAGGAGGGAAGGGGATACTCTCCCAAGTTTCAAACCTTTGCCCCAACTGGACTGGATCAACTAACTCACAAGACACTTCTCCATGAGAAGAGAAAAAAAACACATGGGAACTCTTAAATCTCCATGAAAGGTTTCCTACCCTCATAAATTTTAGAATTTCTGCACCCAAGGGTGTGTGGCCTAGTGGTCAATGAAGTGAGTGAGAACCATGAGGTCTCAGGTTCAAACCTCAGCAGAGACAAAAAACACTTGGTGGTTTCTTTACATCTATTTTAGCCTTGGTGGACAGAGTTACCTGGTATCTGTTGTTGGTGGGAGGTGGCAAGCATCCCGTGGAATTAGTCGAGGTGCGCGCAAGCTGGCCCGGACACCAGGGTTATCCAAAAAAAAAAAAGAATTTCAGAATTTCCCTCCCTCAAAACTTTTCACTTTCTAACGCAGGAAAATAATCAGCTTTGCTCCTATATTTGGTCATATATCAAGAAGGTTCCCATCTTCAAATTTTGCTCCTAGTCATAAATTTCCAAGTTCCTATTAAATAGCAGCTGCAAGGAAAAAAGGAACTTATGTTGCTTATTGGACGTAATTTCCAGTCAAATATCCCAAGTCAACTTTTCTACTACCTGTGCATCAGCTGGAGGGGCTAATGCATCTATAAGGTTTCTATAGTATGTGAAATCTGCATTCTGCTCTCTATTAAGAATTCTTGAAGTCTAAAAATATCCTCCATCAAAGCTTGTCATCTGTTCAGGTATCACCCACATGATGAATACAATATTGAAGGTATCACCACATGAAAGAAAAGTGAACATGCTACATGTACACATGAGAAACTCCTATTTAGTATGGGGAGGACAGAGAAACCGGAGGAATTTTTCTTTCACTCACTATAGGGCAGCATAATATTAATTATATTAACAGGCTTAGATACAGACATAGAAACTCTAATACTCCAATCCCAATTGAGGCAGTGATTTCTTCCCATCTCCCTAAGCCTGGTTGGCGGGTTGGCAAAGTTACCTGGTACCTGTGTTGGTGGGAGATAGCAGATACCCGATAAAATAGTCTAAGTTATGCACAAGCCGACTCGGATACCTTCAACATATAAGAAATTTCTGATACTCCACATTTGAGCCCCCACAAGGAAAAAAATGTGTTTCACCTATTCCCATCCTTCTCTCTGGTGATAGTTGATGAAGGAAAGCATACATGGATACCATAATAGTACGGTGAAAGACGGTATACAGTTATATAGGCTCACCAAGGCGAGAGAAAGGAGGGCTTGTAACCTCGACCAAATGAAGTGCATCAAGGATGAGAATGACAAAGTGTTGGAAGAAAAGAAACACATTAGACAGAAATGAAAAACGTATTTCCATAAGCTCTTGAATGACAAGGGGGGTAGGAATATCGTGCTTCGTGAGTTAGAGCAGTCTGAGAGGCGTAGAGATTTGGGGTACTATAGGTGCACATAGAAAGAAGAGGTTAAGGGGGTTATTCGTAAGATGAGGAGAAGAAGAGCGACCGAGCCAGACGAGATCTCGGTGGACTTTTGGAAGAACACAGGAGAGGCAGGTATAGGTATGGAGTGGCTGACTAGGTTGTTTAATGTCATATTTTTTTGATAAAGTTTGTTTAATGTCATAATAAGGACGACTAAGATGCTAGAGGAATGGAGGTGGAGTACTATGTTGTCATTGTAAAAGACCAAAGGTGATATTCAAAATTGAAATAACTACAGAGATATCAAGCTACTAAGCCACCCAGAAGCTTGGGAGAGAGTGGTCAAGATGAGGATGAGGAGGGGTGTGGCCATCTTTGAAAACTAATTCGGATTCATGTTGGGACATTCGACTTCCGAAGTCATTCATCTTGTAAGGAGATTGTTGGAGCAATTTAGGTACAAGAAAAGGGACTTGCACATTGTGTTCATTGACCTAGAAAAGGAATATGATAAAGTCCCTAAGGAGGTTCTACGGAGATGTTTGGAGTCTAGAGATGTACATGTGGCTTACATTAGGGCTATTACGGACATGCGGGATGGAGATAAAACCTGGTTTAGGATAGTAGGAGGTGACTCGAAATACTTTCCGGTCGTGATGGGGTTGCACCAACCCTTAACCCGTTCTTTTTGCCTTAGTGATGGATGAATTAACACGATATATTCAAGGGGAGGTGTCGTATGTATGTTACTTGCAGGTGACATAGTATTGATTGACGAGACGAGCAGTGGAATTAATGATAGGCGAGAAGTTTGGAGAGAGACCCTAGAGTCTAAAGGTTTCAAGTTAAGCAGAAATAAGACAGAGTACCTGGAGTGCAAGTTCAGTGACGTGATATAGGAGGTCAAGGTGGAAGTGAAGATCGATGCATTAGTCATACGATCAAGAGAGAAAGTTTCAAGTATCTTGGGTCCATAATTCAAGGAGGTTGGGCGATCAACTATGATGTTGCCAACTGTATTAGAGCGGGGTGGGTGAAATGGAGGCTCGCCACTGGGTACTGTGTGATAAAAATGTATTGCCAAAGCTTAAAGGAAAATTCTACAGAGTGGTGGTTAGACCAACACTATTGTACGGGAAGAGTGATGGCTAGTCAAGAATGCGCACATTCAGAAGATGAAGGTAGTGGAGACTGGTGATGAAAATGCTCAAATGGATGTGTAGGCATATTAGGAAAAATATGATTAAGAACGAAATTATACGGGACAAGGTGAGAGTGGCCTCAATAGCGGACAAAATGAGGGAAGTGAGGCTGAGATGGTTCGTACATATGAAAAAGAGGTTCGAGGATGTGCCAGTGAGGAGGTGTGAAAGGTTGGTTATAGCAGTAGTTAGGAGAGATAGAGGTAGGCTGAAGAAAATTGTAGGAGGTGATTAGAAAGGACATGACACAGCTTCAGTTGACTGAGGATATGACCTTAGATAGGAAAGTATAGAAGTCGAGGATTAGGGTAGAAGGTTAGTAGATAGTCGAGTGTCTTCGTACTTCTAGTAGTAAGATTTAGGTATCGTGTGGTTTCTTTCTCTCCAATGTGTATTAATATATGTTTCTACACTTGTTTTGTACATTGCTATTTTATTTTCTATTTTTCTTTCTTACTTTCCTGCGACGGTTACATTTCTTTTGAATCGGGGGTCTATCTGAAACAACCTCTCTGCCCCACAAAGATAGAGGCAAGGTCTGTGTACATCCAATACCCTCCCCAGACCCACTTGTGGGATTACACTGGGTATGTTGTTGTTGATAAAGATGGTAGAAACTAGAGCAGGACAAGGAAATATATAGAAAAATGAAAGGGCATGGATCATGACTCCCTATCAACAACACTGATTTCCCAAATTGAAGGAAGCCAACTTAATCAAATTGGTATTCTATTATATTTCTGTGCACTTATGCACTTTAAGGCACAATAAGTGTGCGCAGAATGTTCTAGACTCCATTCGCTTATGGATCCTCTCCTAAGCAATATTTGGAACAAGAAGCATCAAACTATAGAAAGGAAATTCAAATTTGTGGTTAATGGATCTGTAGAAGTTCAAGAATAAATCAGTGCTAACTATATTAGAACATGAAACCTACTTGGAGCCGGGTCTTAACAACCCACAATGGATTTGTCGTAATGGATGTTGCAGCCCCTGCTCCTGCAGCAGCAAGCATGTTTGCACCAATTGTAAGCTGCCCACAGCTATCCACTGCATTTACCGCACAAGAAAATTCTTCTGGTAAAGATAAGCGCTAAGTTTCCTATTGTCTTCATAACAACTTCAAAATACTAAAGGATTAAATAACATCATGACATTCAAACAAACATATAAAAAAAGAAGTGATGAAAGCTAATAGTTCAAATAACCAAAAGAGTAAAAGTTCACCATGTGAATGCAACGAATCCTTGAGATGTCCATAAACTGTGAAGTATACCTGCAGAAGATGAATCTTTTCTCTCAAAACGGTTATTTATGTGGAAATTTCAGAAAAAAGGTGAGTAGATTCAGCATTACAGCATGCATAGAAAATATATGCCAACATGGAGTCAGTTGTAAACAAAGCCAATAAGATTACAGAGAACATGGTGTATCAACTCTTTACTTCCATAAAAAAGCTATCCAGGCCTTATCGTTGCATTATCATAATAACAAAGAATGCAGTTCCACAAGAGACCAAAGAGAATATCTGAATATTATTTCATTCAATTTGATGATTCATTTCATGAGGAACTCCAACTAATTGCAATCCACAGAAGTAGAAATTGAACAAGACAATGCTTACCGCCCAGTTCGGAAGAAGAGCTGTCAGTGTTGGTGAAAGGCCTCGATAAAGTCCCCTGAAACCTTCCGTTCTAAGTATATTCTGTAAGCTTGTGACAATGACACTACCTGTTTGTTACCCAAAGAATTCAAGGAAAAGTAAGTTCGCCAGTAATATGGATTTGGATTTTTCTTTGTTCTTTACTTTTTTTCTAAGGTAACATTGATCCTAATAGGTTTATCAAGAAGACCAAAAAACAATTTATTTATCCCAAGAAGGACAAGATGAAGGATCAATTATCAGATCCTCAAATTAACACTTGTTTTGTTAAATTAAGAAGAAAACAAAACTAGCCCTAGAAACCTTCATGAAAAAGTTGACAGCAACTCTCCTCTAAAATTCACCAAATTATACTCACTGTCAAGGCAATTTCCCATAGAGATGTGATGATCTTAGAGTGCACAATGTACAGAATGTGAAAGTCCATTTAGGAAATGATTACATCAAATATGGAAACCAAAATCCAAGGAAAGCACTGAAAGCAACACATTGGACACCCTACGTTGGAAAATATGGAAATTGGAGGAAATAGCGGTGCGATGGGTAACCTATCTCAGCTGAAAGCTGAAGGAACAAAAAGACAGAGAAAAAACACAACAAAATAGCTCTTCATGCACAAAGCTGCAGTCTTGTGAAAAAAATGAATCATTAAGCATCCAAGACAAAAGAAAATTCCTAAATCCACAATGCAAATTATTTTTTTTTGCTGTTGCTATTTTGGAGCTCAAAAGAGATTCCACCCGTGCATGGTTGGATATATTTTCATAATCACACCTTTGTTTCATATGAGGTAATTGTATAATCCTACTGTACATCACCCTTAGTTTTATGCTAACAAATACCTTACTTAAAGAATTTAGAAGAATACATCGATAAATAAATTATAAGGAAAAGGTGGGAGATAAGGATACATTGCAGCTCAGTAAATCAGTTAATCAGAATAACTAATACTCTTCTGTGTCTGAGAAGATTGGTAAGAATTTAAAGGAACAGTCAGACTTCTTTTATCTTAAATATACTAGAACAGGAAGAACTTTGAATCCATTGTACTGTGTAAAATCAGGGTAAAAGTTTCCTTTAGATTTTGACAATTTGTGTTAATTTCAAGTCAACCTGGGGTGAGAAGCAGGACCTGAAATGGTATATCTTTGCAAATGAGGAAAGCTCAGGTCTGTCGTTTATGCTTCATTGCATCAGATAAGCATTAATGATTGAGAGCCCACTTTTCAGATATGTTGATCTGAGTGGTCTTTTGCTCACACAAAAGGCAAACAGGAATTCTCGTGGTTGTTAAGTTGTGAATAAGAAGTGTTCTTACCCGCTATATATAGGACACAACTGATATGTAATAAGGGATCTACAGATCATTACTAGAGCTATGAAATAATTCAATTAGAAGATCACATTAATCTTAATATATCATTTTGCATTTGTTCACTTGGAAGCATTTCGGCACAGGGTAGCAGTTCTTATCATTTCCAATAAAAGAGACAAAGACGAGCAGAAACCTTGACGACCAGATTGAGAAACCTGAGGCAGGCCATGTACTTGCAGTCTTGTCTTAATAACATCCAATGGACACATAAATGTAGCAGCAATAGCACCTAAAGAAAAAACACCCAAAGATACAAAAAGCAAAGATTTTTACAACCCCCAATTAGCTCAAAATCACATTCAAATAGCTCAAAATACTCAAAGATCAAAAAGCAACACAATGAATAAATCTCTTATATTCTTCAGCAGTAAAACCCAGATGACAACAATGGACAAGTCAATTTATATACCTGCAGAAGCACCAGCACCGGCGTCACAAATGATATCTCTAACACTCCTATGTTCGCCGTCGACGGCGTTGGTCATTCTTAAAGATTCTTGCCGGAAAATTTGTATCGCAAGAACCCAAACAACAATAACAACAAAAAATTTGCAAACACTGAAAAATTAACTCTCTTTTTTCTTTCAAGAATTGAATGAAATTGAAAGAACCCTTGAAGATTTAGCAAAAACCCAGGTGGGTTTCATCACATACAAATACCCTTTTGGATTTTCAGAGGAATGGGGACCGGTCCACTGACGTGTTGGATGAGTTGGGGGTTGTGACTTAGACTCGATAACTCCCCTGATGATTCCTTATGGCGTGTAGATAGTGGCTTTTTGAATTGGAAGAAGAAAAAAGAAAAAGAATTCGAATTTTGATATGGTCAAAAATATTTTCTTGGTTAATCATTCTAATAATTAAATATTAGGATATGTTAATATTATTGTGATTAGAAACTCATTATGACACCATAGCTAAATGATAAAAATAAAAAATAAGGCGATAGGGTGTTAAATTTATTGTATAATAAGCTATTAAGATAAATTTGCGTCGGCAAGTGATAAGCTCATGTATCACATTCTTTGACGGTCGATTACTTTTTCGATTATGAATAATATTGTTTTAAAAAAGTATTAAAATAAAGAATGATTTACCTCATTGACGTTATTTTGTTTTACTAGCATTTCAATTTTGTATATTGCTTATTTTCGATCAATACTTAGTACTATCGTTAACGTATTTTCAATAGTTTGAAAAATGATCATCCATGTTTCAAAGATATTAGTGTCACCATCCCGCCGCAAAGAAGTGGAACTAACTTTGAACACTCATCTCCTTTTTATAGAAAGTTAGAATCGACTTTCGATCTGATGAATAATTTTACTAGTTAGATAAAAAATCAAAGCGATATGATGAAGTCAAAAATCTATTTTTTAATGGATCAAAAAAATATTTTTTAATTAGTTCAATATATAAAATCAAATATTAAAAAGACTAGAATAAAAAAAATCAATTACTAAAGAACCAAAAGTATTTTTATCCTTAAAAAGTAAAGTCTATTTAATATTAAAAACAACTAAAATTTGTATGTTGGATCACATTTTGTAGGAACTTTGGACACAGTCATTGTTTTCCTTTCCCTTTTATTTTTTCTTTCTTTCCATATTTCATTCAATTATCTTTAATTATATCTATCACTATCAAAACAAAAGACAATAAAAGGATTTGATGCTTTTTATATAGTTGTGATTGAGAATAATACTACATATAAATAAATCCACTTTTTTGAACTATGGAAGGAATCAATTCTCCATTGTCTTCTCACCTATCAACAAGGGCAAAATTCTCTCTTTTGAATTGATGACTTTTTTAGTTTATTTCTCATTCGATATTCAATATTATTATTAGAGTCTCGACTAATTTGAATGTTTATCACGTAAAACACGTTACAGGAAAAAATATTCCCTAACTAAGTTTTTATATAACTAAAATTCGAATCAAAAACTTCTGATTAAAAATAAAAGAATCATATCTATCTTCCCGTACATTTTAGTGGTTTGTCCTAGTCATCAAACCAATATGTTTTCCCATGGGATAGCCTATGTTTATCTATCTTTATTTTTGTGGTGGAGTTTGTAACTATAACTTTCTCCATGCTTTTTCTTTGTTTCATCTCAAAGATACTGAACCTATATATTTGGTTGAGATATAAAGAGAAGGAATGAAAAGGACTAGGAAGTAAATGTATAGAGTGAGGGTGCAAAACTCAAATTCACACCAAGAAATTTCACCATGGATAAGATGCTCTCTATCAAAGGCGATTCCTCTCTAAATACTTGAACACGTGACATCTAATTAAGGACGTAGAGATATTCATCACTCCATCAAAACTTTTAGTGATGCTGGAATTTACAAATATTTTAATTTAGATGATATAGAAGAGAATAAGTTCTTATGCATATGCATACAAATTGCATAAACAGATCAAATCACAAATATAAATAATTCCAAATAAAAAACTAAAAACATTTACAATATGAGGGGAACAAATACAAAGATATATAGTTTTCATATAAATCTATTTAGAAACAACATGAGGAATTTCGGAATTTCGGAATTCTGATTCTTTGTCTACTAAACTTTCACATTGTTAATGAGAATTCAATTCTCTGCCTTGTAATCCCCTCTTTCATTTTCACTTCCCTATATATATACACACACACACAACATAATAAAGAAATATATGAGGAATCTTAGTAGCACAATTCGTTGGCTACCTGAACTTTCACATTGTTGGCGAGGATTTGATTCTCTATCGTATAATCCCCTAACCCATTTTCGCTTCCCTATATATAAACACACAAACACAACATAATAAAGAAGTACAATATTGATCAACCGTTGTAACATTCCAATTTTTCAAAGGTCAAAAATCTTATTTTCATTTCCTTCCATGTTACAACAGGATAAAAAGGACCGCCCAATAGCACAATGCACCCCGCATTCACTCAGGATCTGGCGAAGGGAAGGGCCAGAACCCAAGGGAATGTAATATAGACAGCCTACTCAAAAGGAAGCATCACCCAACTGATTCCATGACTCGAACCTGTGTGATCTGTAGATCACACGGAGACAACTTACTGTTGCTCCAAGGTTCTCTTCATGTTACAACAGGATAATGTCTCAAAAATTACATAAATGGCAAAATTCTACTGACTGCAAATGCATCTGCCAAAATGATCATCATTTGCTAATGTCTCAAGGAAGCCTTTCTTCATAAATTTAAACAGCAGCAGGAGTTTTTTTGTCAATAGACTTGAGCACTTCTTCACCCATTTCCTTGCACCCGACCAATTTCTGAAGACAAGCGATTCAGCAAGTTTTACATGAAAGCGTTAGTTACTAAATAATTTCAGCATTCAAATTGGTCCAAACTATGCATAGAGGTCTAGTATAATTATTTTTCCTCGTTTGTTGGATAATTGCCGCATGATCAAATGTCGTTCAAGTGCAAGAGAATTAGAGATCAGCTAAATCCCAAGGAGAAAAAATGTTACTGGCAATTTAGTAATAGAGCTATTTAATATAGATAAAACTCACATGTCCTGCTGAGTGAATGTCACCAGTACGGAATCCTCGATTTAAGGTGTCTAAAACAGCTGCTTCGATTCTCTGAGCAGCCTTCTCCTCACCTAGGCCATACTTCAGAAGCATAGCAGCACTGAGCATTGTTGCCAAAGGGTTTGCTTTATCCTGAATGTTTTAAAGTTGTGTTTGAGCAAGAATATATGCAAATTTCCGGGGAAAGAAAAGGTTTGTTAGTAGTTAAGCAGCAGGAGAAGGGGGAAGAGAACAAAGAGAAAGAAAGAAATACTAGAGCCAACCTGCCCAGCAATATCAGGAGCAGAACCATGTATAGGTTCAAACAATCCAGGTCCCTAGAGGCAACAGGTGCCCAAAAGTAAGAGGAGATTAAAGAATTTGGAGTGAGAAGGAAAAGAAACAATATTTCCAAAGAAATGAGATTATCCAGCAATACCGTTTCACCAAGACTGGCAGATGGAAGCATCCCAATACTTCCTGTAATCATTGATGCTTCATCGGACAGGATATCACCAAATATGTTGTTTGTCACAATTGTATCAAACTGCATTATGATTGTTTCGAGGATCAACTCCATGGACTAGGGTGTTATCATGTGCTAAGACCAAACTTGAGAAACAAGAATTTTAAAACCAGAGGTAAATGAAACCTGCTTTGGGTTGCGAACTAGTTGCATGGCTGCATTATCAACATACATGTGAGATAGCTCTACATCAGGATACTCTGAGGCTATTGCTGTAACTCTCTTTCTCCAAAGCATAGAGGCCTGGCCAATATCTCAAAATCATGAACTCCATAGAACAAGAAATTACCCTTAATGAACTCAACCTCAATGCTATTTTTATGGTCTCCCAGTTGCAATTTTAAGTAGCAGCAAATTAAAGTAAACAAAGCAAACTTTAGTCTATAGTACAATTCTTTTAAAGCATCAACTGCTGAAGGGATAAACAATAAACTTGCTTAAAGTAGAGTAGATTTTGACATTTTGTTGATCACTTGATTTTACAATTGCATAAGACTTGTGGGGTTTTGTTTTTCCCTTATTTGGCGTTGTATTTCCCATTAACAAATTCAGCAGTAGACACCTTGGCTAGTGTGAGATTGGTGAAGATTCGTAATTGAAGAAGAGTAGCATGAGAATGGCTCCACTTTGGCTTTTGCTGGATGGTTTGCAGAGAAAGATACACGAACCAGTTGAAAGGTATTCTTGAACAATAACAAGCTCCTTTCTAATTCTAGTCTACATTTGGAATAGAGAATAGATACATTTTTGTGTAGATAGCTAGGTAGTTGACTAGATTCTTGTTTTTTCCCAGAAAAATTAAAGATAAATCATATATGTAGTGAAGACTATTCTGGCATCAAGTTGGTGCACCTATTAATAGATTTACTTGCTTTATAAAAGAAACAGAATTAGACAAGAAAGTTGAAGGCAGATACAGAGGAGAAGAAAAGAAGGGTTGAGGAATGGGGAGAGAAAGATTAGCTTTTACCTCCAAAACATTTGCTTTATCCACGCTACAGAGTTTTCCTCGACGCTTCCTGGCAGTTTCAAATGCAATACGAGCAATTCTGTCGATCTGAAAAGAAATTAAGCTGAATACTACTAATGTAAAGGTTGGGAACAAATTTTAGGTAAAAAGTTTGATCTCAATCTATCCTACTTTTAGTAACAGTAAGACATTACTGGATGTAGTTTCCTTCTGAACATTAACAGTGATTGAATAGTTAAGTTAGATAAGCAAAGCTAATAACTTGAAATTTTTGCATATAAAAATGATTCTTGGCAATAGTTCCAAGATAATAAATTCTTATATGGATGTCTATCCAGAGATAAAATTCAGAAACTGCACCACATGTTATAACAGCAGTTAATCATACTAAATATATATAACAAACCCAGTGTAATCCCACAAGTGGGGAATCGTACTAAATATATACTTCAAACCCAG
>JACEIK010000317.1:155269-187110 GCA_018107945.1 Datura stramonium | reverse complement strand
CATTTATTTTGATGTCAATTGTTATTTTCCAATAATTTACTTTTCTTATATATATTAAATTTAATATATTGACGCGAAACACACATGCAATGCATGTGTACACTAAACTAGCATATATTAAAAGGGGTTTGTTATTTTTCTAGCGAACCCCTCTATTTTCTTTATTTTATACTCCTTGCCCAAAATAATTACACATCATTTTTACACTTCGCTCTAAAACACAACAAACTCCTACATTTTTTACACTTCACTATAAATAACAACAAACTCTTTCTCTTTTTTTTTTTTTTTACAATTCGCTAAATATATCAGGAAACTCCAATTTATTTTTAATTTTTACAATTCACTGAATAATTCAACAAACTCCAATTTATTTTTATCTTGAATTCTTCAAATTACTACATATGATTGTGACCAAAAGGAGAGAAAAAGACAGTTTGAATAAAAAAGAAAGAAGAGAAAAGTTTTTAGTTTCCCATCAATGCACAATTAATGCAGAGACTTTTCCAATCCCAAGTCTTGGCAGTACAGTTCTTAGTCGTCTGCATACATCAGTACTACTTATATGGAAAATCAAGAATTGTTTCAGATAATAAAATTTTAGTGCAAATAAATCCAGTTATATGTGTTGCTGCTATTAATGTTCCTTTGTACAAAAGGGTTCCATCACAGCCCTTAATACACGTTTTTACAACTTTTCCACATCCACTATGCTTTTAAACACAAGTGCAGTGAACAAACAGAGTTCATATTTAGTCTTCCTCTTCTTTAGATTGGAAATTGCTTGTTTAATCAGTTAGCTTTCCTTTTATTGCAGTAGGATTCAATATGGCCTTGGCTTCTTCTTTTATTTGTTTCCTTCTATCTCTTCTTCTGATCTTACTTCAGGCAAAGGGCAGAAATGATTCAACTTGTCCGAAGTCCTTTTCATGTGGAAATCTTACTGATCTGAGATTTCCTTTCTCTCTTTCCACACGACCTGACTGTGGAATAACGTTCTTGTCTGGTTGTGATGTTAAAMMATTTCCAAGAATCCAACTGCTTCCTGAAGGAGATTGGTACTATGCTTTACWGAAGCATGATTYWTCAATTTGGATTGGGGACCCGAATGTTRAAACAATGTTGAGGCAACACAAGTGCCAGGCTTTTAACAAAAATTTCTCCCTTCCAAACTCTCCCTCTATTTCATTCCGTATGATTAATATTAACAACTTCTTCAAATGCAGCAGTACCAGTGATAAAGCCCTTAACATTACCCAGAAGAAGAATGATCATTTTGCTGGTTATAATGTGTTCAATGGCTGTGAAGACTTTAGCATATACTACAAGCTTTCCCGAGATGATGATGAATACATAGGAGCCAATCTTCCTACCAATTGTTCACTTATTAGATTGCCAATTTACTCAACTCATGGTGATTTGTTCAACTGGTTAGGTCCCGAAATTCTAGTAGAATGGAAGCTGTCTGATGACTGTAATGAATGTCACTATGGTGGAGGTCAATGCCAGACTGATAAAACCAACAAATTTTATTGTCACAAAGGTAGTCATCTCCATAAAATGTGCTCCATTCTCAAGGTCAAGTTAACATTTCTTATTCCATATCACAAAATGATAAGATGTCATAACATTATAAACAATCCCCTGTTTTAGATAGTAGGAAGTAATAACAGCGAAAATCTTGCTAGCCTGAGCTATCTTTTCACACAATCTGATCATACACTGATGTTCATGCTTGACTACACCTGCATTTGAGTAAGTTTAAGAAGTGCTTTTAAAGTACTTGTTTTTAAGTCAAATAACAAAAATAAGCCAAAAATCATAAGTAAAACCAAACAGACCCTCCGTTTCAATTAATTTATCCGATGATATTTGACTGGGCACAGAGTTTAAGAAATAAATAGGGATGGAGGGAGAACTTGCTCGACACAATTCTCCTTGAAGATGGTGGCAGGTATAGTGCCATAACTAGGTCAACCTTGCTAAATCCCCCATGCATATCACAACCTATCTAAGGTGTTTTTTGATTAAGAAAAATACATAAAATAAGAGATGAGTGATGACATTGTACTAAAATATTCAACCAAAAACCTAATGAAATCACATAAAACAAATATAGCTAATTAATACTCCCTCTGTTCCTTTTTAGTTGCTAGGTATACTAAAAATAGTTGCTAGTTTCAAAATTCAAAATATAACTGACATCCTTTTTTCAAGTTTATCCTTAGTGCTTAAGTCACTTTAGAATGTGAAAAGAATGATTATTATATGTTTTCAAAAAGTACCTATCAATTAATAGGGTTATATTAGTCAAATTTCAATCCCTATTAATCTTTTGTTAATGAGTGTGCAAATCTTATCGTAGCAACTAAAAAGGAACGGAGGGAGTAAGTCATAATGAAAATGATCATGCTCTAAGAGTACTAAGTCATGTCAAACTAAGCACGGCTAATAAGTAGTAATTACATAACTAAATATTTTTTTAAAAAAATCAGTTATGTGTTTTCACTATGTAAATTAACCAATGCAAAATTAAAGAACAGATATCTAAATTGTTGTCATTCTTAGAGTTGAAATCATTTCTTTTGTTAGCATTAATATTAATTTGGTTTAGGTTTGGAATTTATTTGTTTTAATAACATGAATCTATGAGCTATAAAACTTATTGGATCATTTAATATTCTAAGTCCATGCTTGAAATAATATGGTAAAAGACAAAAACTATGAAAAAAAAATTAAGAAGTATTTATAAATTACATAAATATATTTATAAAAATGATATACATAAAATGTCGGGTTGGTTTGGTTCGGTTTGACTTTTCTTAGTTAAAACCAAACCAAACCAATTAGGATCAATTTTTTTTTCGGAACACCAAACCACTAGTCAATTTTTTTTGTCGGTTTGACTCGGATTATCGGGTTGGTACAGTTTGTCGGTTTGCTTTTGTACACTCCTACTTTTGGGAACTTTCGGAATACCTTAAAACAGGTTGAATATCAGCTAGGAAGCAATTCTCAGATACATCAAGCCAGTCTCTTCACAAGGCTTGAAAATGATGTCTTTGTTATTGCTGCAAGACTCAAAGTCTTTCCGTTGGCAAGAAGATTCCATCATAGCCCATAATATACGTTTTTACAACTTTTCCACATCCACTATGCTTTTAAATGAAAGTGCAGTGAACAACTAAATTCACAAATTTTTTCCTCTTCTTGAGATAGGAGGAGATTTTTGTTTGATCAGTGGGGAGGATTTAACATGGCTTTCACTTCTTTTATATGCTTTTTTCTGATCTGTTACTTAGTTCAGACGAAGGGCAGAAATGATTCAACTTGTCCAAAGTCCTTTTCATGTGGAAATCTTACTGACCTAAGCTTTCCTCTCTCTCTTTCCACACAACATGAGTGCGGAATAATGCCCATGTCTGGTTGTGATGCTAAACCATTTCCAAGAATCCAACTGCTTCCTGGAGGAGATTGGTACTATGCTTTATACACGCCGTTTAATTATACAGTTGAGCTCAGGGATCCGAAGCTTCATGCAAAGTTGAGGCAACACAAGTGCCAGACTTTTAACAAAAATATCTCCTTTCCACCAGACTCTCCTTCTATTTCTTTCAAAATCCTCCCAGTGAATTTTTGCTTCTTCAAATGCAACATCACTAGTAACACCCCAAACCTTAACCCAGAAGAATGACCATTTGCTGGTTATAAAATTATACAATGGCTGTAAGGGCTATAGCATATACTAAGCTTCCCGATATGATGATAGAGAGCGTTGACGTTCCAGCAGGCAATCTTCCTGCCAACTGTTCACTTATCAGTTTGCCAATCCGCTCGATATCAGATGATGGTGGTTTGTTCAATATGTTAAGTGCCGTTTTTCTAGTAGAATGGAAACTGTCTGAGGACTGTTTCAAATGTCACTACCAAGGAGGTCAATGCAAGACTGATAAAACCAATAAATTTCATTGTACATTGCCAAATTATCCACCTGCTCCAGGTCATCAAGAAAATAATCTACATGTTCAAGGTACAGTGCATATTTCTTAGGGTCCTTTGTCGTTCTCATATCACATATCTATAATATTTCATAATATTTTTCCTTTGTTCTTTTAGATGCAAAAATGACGAGAAAAAGCTCGGACCGATTCTGGGAGCAGGTAGTTAAATATCCATTCACTGAAGTGTTCTTTCCTATTACATAATTTCCATGTATAACATTTCCATAATGATAAAGGATGATCAGAGAGACAAGTACTTTAGCTTACACAAATGTATGGATAGTGGAGTTGAGAGGCACTTTCTTTTTCCTTGCAATGTTTTCTTTTTCCTGAAAACCTCTGGTTACTGATTTCTTTTCCAGTTTTTGGTGGATTAGGATTGGTGATGAGTTGTTTAACTGTCTACTTTATTTCAGAATTTCCATGCATATCACTTAAATGTTCTTCTTCATTGTAGTAAAATCTCAAAAAATTGGAGAGGCAACTAATTTAGATTACACAACTTACGTATGGATAGTGGAGTTGAGAGGACATTCTTTCTACTTTCTTTCTTTTTTCTGAAAACGTTGACAACTGACTAGTCCCAAACGCAAAAGGACATTCAGATTGAATCTAATTTATATTCTCTGATGGTGCATGACTTCATTTTTTCAACAGCTACAGGTTTATTTACTGTTGGACTGTTAATTCTACTCTTCTACTTCAGAGAAAAGATTTTGCGGTACAAGTACCTCAGGTTTTGGGAATCTATTGATGACGATCACCAAAATATTGAAGCATTTCTGAAGAACTATGGGTCATATGCTCCAAAAAGATACAATTATTCAGAGGTCAAAAGAATGACCAGTCGCTTCAAAAACAAACTAGGTCAAGGTGGATATGGATCAGTATACAAAGGAAGTCTGCGAAATGGAAGTCATGTGGCTGTGAAGGTCCTGGATGGACTAAAAGGCAGTGGTGAAGAATTCATTAACGAGGTGGCAAGTATTAGCAGGACATCACATGTTAACATCGTGAGCCTTGAGGGATTTTGTTTTGAGGGTCGCAAAAGAGCTCTCATTTATGAATTCATGCCAAATGGATCTCTTGAAAAATTTATCTACGAGGAAAGATCTGACAGTGTTCGCCAATTGGGTTGGCCAGTACTGTACAAAATCGCACTAGGCATTGCTCGAGGATTGGAGTACTTGCATCGTGGTTGTACCACTCGGATTTTGCATTTTGATATAAAGCCTCATAATATCCTACTTGATGACAACTTTTGTCCTAAGATCTCTGATTTTGGTCTTGCCAAACTGTGCATGAAACAGGAGAGTAGCGTGTCAATGTTAGGTCCACGAGGGACTATCGGATATATTGCTCCAGAAATTGTTTGCAGAAACTTGGGAGGTGTCTCTCATAAATCTGATGTCTATAGCTACGGAATGATGGTCTTAGAGATGGTTGGAGGAAGAAAAAATGTCGATGTGGGAGTTGATCGCACAAGTGAAATCTACTTTCCTCATTGGCTCTATCAAC
This sequence comes from Datura stramonium, assembly GCA_018107945.1. Classification (NCBI taxonomy): domain Eukaryota; kingdom Viridiplantae; phylum Streptophyta; class Magnoliopsida; order Solanales; family Solanaceae; genus Datura; species Datura stramonium. The sequence goes on along the minus strand of JACEIK010000317.1, from coordinate 181,591 downwards.
GAATTGAACTAGACGAAGAGCTTCAATTAATTGGGAAAATGAATGAAGAGGAGAAAGAATGTGCAAGAAAGATGGTGATAGCGAGCCTATGGTGCATACAGATTGATCCCTCAAATCGACCATCCACGAGCAAGGTTGTGGAAATGTTAGAAGGGAACCTAGACTCTTTGCAAATTCCTCCAAAGCCTTATCTATATTCTCCCTCAAAAACAGAGGTAGATTCATCAGGAATAGAACTGACCTAGTCTTTATTGTTGGATCTGTCAGCTGTTATTTGTGTAGTCTTATTTAGTAAAAGCAGGTATTCTTCCCTCTATTTTTCTTCAACAACTAATTTTATTACTTGCTCTATCCCATTTTATGAGACACACTTTCCTTCTAAATCTGTTTTGTACTGTATCGAGTTGACATTTTCTGTTTTGTACTATATCCAGTTGACATTCTCTGTTTTGTACTGTATCCAGTTGAAGTTCAAATAATCAAGTAATTCCTTCATGCCTATTAGCTCTGTCTCTTTTTACATAGTTTGTCGAGTTTGATTAGCTAATTGGTGAGGCGAATTCCGACATTAGATAAATTTATTCTTCTTTTATAATTATATCACTCTAAGTTGTTATTTATCTCATACTAAATAAAAAAGAAGTGCACTTTAAAAGCTGACTTTGTATGACTCAACAAATAGCAAAATCTAGCAGTCCTTTTGGGGCTAAGGGAAAATGAAGTCATCCCAGTCAGTCAACTATGGGTGTTAACGAAGTCTTTATTGCTGAAAGACTTCAAGTCTTCCTCTAACAAGAATGTTCTTTGAAAGTTCCCTCACAACACATAATATGGTTTCCGACAAAATTTCTAAATCTACTATGCTTTTAAAACTACAGAACAATTGAGTTCATAATCTTTTTGAGATTGTTTTTTAACAGTAGGAGGATTCGATACGGCTATCACTTCATTTGTAAGCTTCCTTCTATCTCTTCTTCTGATCTTACTTCAGGCAAAGGGCATATCTAATTCTACCTGTCCGAAGTCCTTTTCATGTGGAAATATTACTAACCTGAGCTTTCCTTTATCTCTTTCCTCACGACCTGACTGTGGAATAATGTTCTTGTCTGGTTGTGATGCTAAACCAAATCCAAGAATCCAATTGCTTCCCGGAGGAGATTGGTACTATACAAAGCCGAATAATTCTACAGTTTGGCTCTGGGACCCAAAGCTTCATGCCATGTTGAGGCAACGGAACTGCCAGGCTTTTAAACAAAAGTTTCTCCCTTCAAGACTCTCCTTCTATTTCTTTCATTATGCCTATGCTTCACGACTTCTTCAAATGTAACAGCACCAGTCATAATGCCCCAAACATTTCCTTGAAGAAGAATGATCATTTTGCTAGTTGAAACGTAGAATGGTTGTAAAGGCTTTAGCATATACTACAAGCTTTCTGGAGATGATGATGAAGACATTCGAGTAGGCAATTTTCCTGCCAACTGTTCACTTGTCAGATTGCTATCATGTGATGTTGATATGTTCAAAATGTTAAGTCCCGTTTTCCTGGTGGAATGGGAATTATCTTACAGCTGTTACCAATGTCACTATGGTGGAGGTCAATGCCAGACGGATAAAACCAACAAACGTCACTGTACCTATATATCTTAGAGTCCTTTGTTGTTTTCATATCACATAATAAAATTTTATTAATAGTTTCCCTCTTCTATTTTAGAAGCAAAAACGACGAGAAGCAAGTTGGGACTGTTTGGGCATCAGATGCAACATGGTGTGTTGTCCATGAATCGACTATCCATGGGGCAGATTGCGGCATTAGTTGTCCAGCAAAGTTGGCTTGTGCCTGAAAATGATTATGAGACTGAGAGTGGCAAACGCGAGAATCCACATCAGTCACTAACTGGCACACTAAATTGTGCCCTGGCTGAGAACAGTACTTCTGGTTGCTGTTTTGATGCCTATTGTTGTTGGTGGCGCTGGTCCTTGTGTGACAGTTGATCTTTTGAGCAACAGCAACAGTAATTGTAGCTGCAGTGTGAGGCGGAGCATTGTGTTTGAGGAAAAGCTCATTTATTAATAAGCTTTTCAAACAGTTCCGCATATGAGATTGCTCCATATTCTGGTCCAAGACCAGAAGAATCTTAACAATGAGTTCAGCATCAGTGACAGGAACTTCTGCAGTCGCAAGCTCATCACAGAGGTTGATATCATCCATTACAGGAAGGCTCTTTTTGGTGAGACGAGCAAAAGTAAACTCGCAAGCTGAATATGTGTGTTTGCCACTTAGTTGCATAAGCAGTATGGAGGGAATTCCAGGCTTATTTGTCAGTGGTTGCAAATTGCAGCGGCTACAATGGCAGCGAGAGTTGGATCTACTGATGCTAAATTAGCATTCTGGATCAACCGGTTCTGACGAAATCAATTAACATAACGGGGTTGGCAATTGTCTGGTTGTTTGCTGTGGTGGTCTGTACACGAGCAGGTATAGTCCCATCTAGATGTCCATAGAGATTGTGTCCTCTCATGAGCATGGACACTCGTGATACATATAAAGGTTTGAGATGTAGAAGAGAAAGATAGTTTTATTCATGGCATAATACACGTCAGCATCAGGTGTCTATGAGACACAATGGAGACTAGTTGGAGTATTTAGTTGTCAATTGAGACCAAGTTGAGGTGCCTAAATGTGTACTCTCAAAGTTTGAGTGTTTAATTGCTAGTTGAGGCCAAATTTGCGTGTCTATTTATGTATTATGCCTTTATTCATCAACAACATGCCCTTTAAATAGAGCAGATACAGAGCTGTAATACTAATCTGATAAGATGCAGTGTAACAGAAAAACTAGAATGCAGAAACTATCAGAAGTCCTAAACAAATCAAATGATTAACTAGGTAACATTGAACCAGCAGATAGCTAAAAAATAGGAAACTAATAACAAACTCCTAAACTAAAGGATAACAAATATTATCCGTTAATAAGGATTCCTTAGCAATTCTCAGATATATCAAGTCAGTTTCTTCACAGGACCTGATAATGATATCTTAATTATTTTCAAAAGACTTCAAGTCTTCCCGTTGACAAGAAGGTTCCTTGAAGATTCCCTCACAGCCCATAATATACGTTTTTACAACTTTTCCACATCCACTATGCTTTTAAACCCAAGTGCAGTGAACAACTGAATTCATAATTTTTCCTCCTCTTGAGATAGGAGGAGATTTTTGTTTGATCAGTGGAGTTAAAATGGCTTTCACTTCTTTCGTATGTTTTTTTCTGATTTTTTACTTAGTTCAGGCAAAGGGGAGAAATGATTCAACTTGTCCAAAGTCCTTTCCATGTGGAAATCTTACTGACCTGAGCTTTCCTTTCTCTCTTTCCACACAACCTGACTGTGGAATAATGCCTATGTCTGGTTGTGATGCTAAACCATATCCAAGAATCCAACTGCTTCCTGGAGGAGATTGGTACTATGCTATAAGCAAGGAGTATAGTTATACTATTGTACTTGTGGACTTGAAGCTTCAAACCACATTGAGGCAAAACAAGTGCCAGGCCTTTAACAAAAATATCTCCCTTCCAGACTCTCCTTCTATTTCTTTCAAACTCCTCCCCGTGGATATTCTCAACTTCTTCAAATGCCATAGCATGAGTAGTAACAACCCATACATTACTCAATTTGATGGTTATAATTCGTATGATGACTGTGAGGGCTTCACCATATACTACAAGCTTGATGGAGTTGATGATAAAGACATTCTAGCGGGCAATCTTACTGCCAACTGTTCATGTATCAGATTGCCATATTACCACGGAATATATGATTTTAATTACTTGTTAAGTCCTCAATATTTTGTAGAATGGAAACTGTCTGACAACTGTAACAAATGTCACTATGATGGAGGTCAATGCCAGACTGATAAGAACAACAATTTTCTTTGTTACAAAGGTAAAGACATCTCAAAATAATCTATATATTGAAGGTCAAATGCTTATTTCTTAGAGTCCTTTCTTGTTTTCATATCACATCTGATAATTTTCCCTCTTCTTTTTAGATGCAAAAGCAACTAGAAGCAAGTTGGGACTGACTGTTGGAGCAAGCATTAAATATCCATCAAACTCATCTTTCTATTCTATTTCAGAATTTTCATGCATATCATTTGAATTTTTGTTCGTCATTTTGGCAAAAGTTCAAACCATATCCATATTGACAAAGGATGATAGGAGAGACAAGTACCTTATGTTATATAAAGAGAAGGATGAATAATACACCTAAAGTATCATGATTTTTTGAATTTCATATCCGAACTATCAGGTTGTGAGTTTCCTACCTGAATTATTACCAAATATTTATTGAAACACACCTAAACTATCAGTTGTTCACCTTTCCTACTTGATATTTCAGGTGGGAAAATTGAGCAATTGATAGTTGAGGTGCATTTTGATAAACATTTGCTGATAGTCCAGGTAGGAAAAGTAAAAACCTGATAGTTCGGGTAGGAAACTCAAAAAACCTGAATACTTTAGGTGTGTTTTTGACCATATATAAATGTATAAATGTATGGACAATGGAGTTAACTCTTTCTCCTTCTAATTCTTTTTCTTTTCAAAAACCTTCATTACCGACTTCTCTTCCAGCTTTTGGTGGAGGTGAAGTAGGATTGGTGATGATAACTTGTTTAGTTGTATACTTTATCTTGTGTTTCAAGAAGAGGAAATTTACTCCATCAACTTCCTCTCAATAAACAAGTTGGCAGATATTCTTAAACATGATGTTGAGGGAGGCAGTATACTTTGGTGTCCCAGATAGTTCATAGAAATTTCAAATTGAATTTAATTTATATTCTCCGATGGGGTCATGACTTCCTTTTTTTTTCCCACAGGTGCAAGTTTGTTTACTTTTGGACTGTTGGTTTTACTCTTCTGCTTCAGAGATAAGATTTGGTGGTACAAATATATCAGGTTTTGGGAATCTAATGCTGACGATCACCAAAATATTGAAGCATTCTTAGAGAATTATGGATCATATGCTCCAACAAGATACAAGTATACAGAAGTCAAAAGAATCACCAGTTGCTTCAAAAACAAACTAGGGCAAGGAGGATATGGTTATGTGTACAAAGGAAGTCTGCGTAATGGAAGCCATGTGGCTGTGAAAGTCCTGAATGGACTAAAAGGTAATGGTGAAGAATTCATTAACGAGGTGGCAAGTATTAGCAGAACATCACATGTTAATATCATGAGCCTAAAGGGATTTTGTTTTGAGGGTCGCAAAAGAGCTCTCATTTATGAATTCATGCCAAATGGATCTCTTGAAAAATTTATCTATGAGAAAAGATCCGAAAGTAATCGCCAATTGGGTTGGCCAATACTGTACAAAATTGCACTGGGCATTGCTCGAGGACTGGAGTACCTGCATCGTGGTTGTACCACTCGGATTTTGCATTTTGATATAAAGCCTCATAATATCCTGCTTGATGACAATTTTTGTCCTAAGATCTCTGATTTTGGTCTTGCCAAACTGTGCATGAAACAGGAGAGTAGTGTGTCAATGTTAGGTCCACGAGGGACTATCGGCTATATTGCTCCAGAAATTGTTTGCAGAAACTTGGGAGGTGTCTCTCACAAGTCTGACGTCTACAGTTATGGAATGATGGTCCTAGAGATGGTTGGAGGAAGAAAAAATGTCGATGTTGGAGTTGATCGCACAAGTGAAATATACTTTCCACATTGGCTCTACCAGCGAATTGAACTAGACGAAGAGCTTCAACTAATCGGGATAATGAATGAAGAGGAGAATGAATGTGCAAGAAAGATGGTGATAGCAAGTTTATGGTGCATACAGACTGATCCCTCAAATCGACCATCCATGAGCAAGGTTGTGGAAATGTTAGAAGGGAACCTAGACTTTCTGCAAATTCCTCCCAAGCCTTACCTATATTCTCCCCCAAGAACAGAGGTAGATTCATCAGCAGTAGAACTGACCTAGTCTTTTTCTGTTCATATCTGTGTAGTAGATCAAACATTAAGTTAATTACCAGGACAAGTATATGCTGCTTCTTAACTAGCAAAGAGAAGAAAGATTTGGTTCAACCAATGTATATTTAATGGAGATTTAATTTTTTGTTGCAATTATCTTTAGTTCGTCAGGGATGTAAACTTATTACATGTAAATTGAAAAATTGAAAGGATCGCATGACTTTGCATAGTCAAAATGCAACGCTTCCCCAGATTTCCATGACAAAAAAGAAAAAGGGAAAGGAAAGTAAAACAAAAAAAAATCTCTGAGACTTTTAATCTTGCTTTCTGAGAAATTTCCAGATTCACTAATAAGCTTGATGTGGTAAGGTTGACTGGAAAATAATAACCACAAAAAATAATTCCATATCTAGTCTTCCTTTTCTTAAGGTAGGAAACTTTTTGGTTGAGCATGGGATAATTCCATATGGCTTTTAGTCGTCTTCTTTTGTTTGCTTCCTCAATTACTAGTCTTATCTTAAAATCTTCTTTTGGTATTTTCTTTCTCTTTTGTTTGCAACTCTCTCTCTCCACAGAAAGTGACTTTTCTAGTTGTCACAGAAAATACTAACAAGAGTTACAATAATAGTGATAATTTTATCACTCACACATTGGCATAATGTATATACAGCACCTGATAGCCTTCAACCTAAAGATCTGTTCTGCATTCAATTTTTACTGCCGTAGCAAAGACAAGAAGGATGATGGATCTAATAAATCATCTCTCTGTCAATATCCAGAAGCTGAAGCTGATGATGCAAACTAAGTTCAACCAAGTCATTGAAAGTGAAACAAAATTCAATACTCATTCCACCCAATTTATGTCCAAGTCCTTGAGTTTCATGAGCCACTTTTTTGCTTCTTGTGCAACAAAAGGTTTAGACAACGTCGTTTCACAATTTACATCATTAGCTAACAATTCAACTTTCTTCTCTTTGGCAAGGCTTGCTTGTCTGCTAGGCTGCCTTACCTTAAGTGACAAAAGACGCGAAACTTCATGAAGGCCACCCCATTTTTCTAATGCACGGGCAATATCATAGCGACCTGTAGGAGATAACTTGAACAAATCAGAACTATTTGTGAGGTAAGGACCAGAGAAACACTAGGCCTAGGAAGCATTGTGTCTTGTGGCACCCAGATGGATCCACAAATCTGATAGTCCCAAGGTCAACCACCATTGTTGGTCCAGGACCATAGAACTTCCTCAAGATGAGTTACACTTTCAAAACACGTAGTACCATAACCAAAACTATGGAACCTTATGACATTTGGTACTCATCAAAGTTACAGAAGCGCTGTAGTTTGCTAAATACGTGGTACTATAGTCAAAAGCCTTCTTATTTATTGATCTTTTAAATTTCTCCGCTTCAAATATCTAAATCAAAATCTCATAAGCAGACCTTAACAGTTTGGAATGCCGGATGTTTTTGACATACTATTTACAGTCTATTGTTAAACCATCTCTCAGTTTGAATATTGCTGAGGTTGTGTGGCACACTTCAATCAAACGTGTACCACTGTGAAAGTAAGCCAACTATGATTTTTGGTACTCGTCAAAGTTACATAGCTGCAAGTACAATTATAGCTCTTAAATAAATATACGTATGAATTGAGTGTTTCATCATGACTACCATCTGTTGTACCAAGTAAAACATTACATTACACCTGTTATATGATTGGCATTTTACTTCCAGATTATTGTTTTTACTGCTTTTTACTTAGTTTCTGTTTATTGTTTTCCTATTTCAAGCAAAAGACTTGGTCAAATTTAGTTGCTTAATTTCCTGAAGTTAGTGGCCCTTTATGGCTGTTAGTGGCACTTTATGATAGGAAAGATTGTTATTTGTTCTTGTATAAATCAGAAGTTTCCATGTTCAATGATAGGCTGGATATTTAACCATTTCTCTGTTCTTTAATACTTCAATTCAGTTTTAAGAGAGTGTATGTTTTAACAGACCCGCAGAAGTAAGATTTAACCATTCCACCTATATGAACAAGACTAGTTAATATTATTGGACTTCTTAGGGTGACACGGTATTCTGCACTTTTATTGAACTTATTTCTTCCATTTTTATAGGGAGGTGAGTGGGGAGAAGGAGTGAATTAATACCAAAAAAAGGAATAAAATTTTGTAATCTAGTTCCATACCTGCACGTTCGAAGGATTTTCTACGGGGCATATATGATGGATCCATTCCCCAGTTCTTCTGGAAGCGACTGATCTGAGAAATTGCAGATTCATTTCCAAGCTTAATCAAAATAATCAAGAAAATATGAAATGCAACAACAAAGGCAGTTAAATCTTCTTTAAAAGTGAAACTCATCTTTTTCCCTCGTTGATCATACATCTTATGCTGGTTTCTTTTTTGCATGTATTCAGAGTTTTTTCAAGAAACGCGAAGTTGATAATTAGTACGAAGAACTGTTAACTGACCTCCTCTTGTAGATTTTCCAAGCTATCCCAATAACCTTTCGGTTTGCGGTGTTTGTAAGCAAGAGATAGATTCATCAATGAAGCAATTCTTCTAAAACCTCCCATGTTTGTAATCGCCTTCTCAATGTCCAATCTTCTATGTTCCCTGAGTTGCTTTCTCATAGGCATATATCCTTCCTGTCCATGTTCAGAGATAAAAGCCAAGAGCTCAGCTTTGAGAATTTCAATATCCCTCTGCAACCCTGGAACTTTCGGCCTTTTTCTTGGTGAACATAAACTACTACTATCTGAATTCTCCCCAGCTGGCCTATCATAATAAACAGATGAATCCTTGATTGATGAACTAACTGATGCCTCTCTGAATACACCGTGGTTAAATTTCTTAAGAAGTTTCTCAGTCTCTCTTTTCTCAATGTAATCTCGGATTGCACATAAGTTTGAGGGAAGGTCCTCATATATGACCTGAAAATGTCACAAGCCTCTGAAAATCAAGAGAATCAATGTAATAGTATGACACAATATAGAAAAATTTCAGAGATCTACTCACAGGTTGTGCTTCATAACAATAACTTCCTTTCTAGTTTGCAATCTTACGTTCACCTCCCTTTGATTTCTTTGTAATAATTATTTTGATCTTTGTTGCATTAATGGGAAAAAGTTATAATGTGACCGACTTGCCCTTCCTAATACTATGCTCTTTTGATTAATTTATTTTAATCAATAACCTACCTAAAAAAAGGTTCCATTAGATTAAAAAAAAGAACAATACCATAAGCACAAAAGTTCTCTTCGGTTTTCTCTGCATATTGACAGTTCGACTCCCTCTATTTCAATTTGTTTGTCTTACATTCCTTTTTAGTCCATTTCAAAAGAACTCTTTCCTTTTTTTGAAACTCTTTAATTATAACTTTCCACATGGCATGTTTAAGACCACAAGATTAAAGGCACTTTGGTGCATTCTACGTATCTTTAGTTTTAAGCCTGCAAAATTTAAACGTTTTCTTTACTTTCTTAAACTCCGAGTCAAGTCAAAACCATACGAACATCTTAATTTTCTCAGATTTTCAGCCATCAGGAATTCAGGATCACTTCTCTTGCTGCTAACCAAATGAAGGAATGCACCTTTTATGGTACCCTCGGGATCCAAGTCGAACAATAAGGAAAGGCAATCTCCTCCCTGTATAGAAGCTTTGCATAAATGGCCCTAATAGAGAATACTCCATCGTCCCCCCATCTCCATACATTGTGGTTATCATGTGGTGTACTTTGTTTGTGAAGTAATCGATCAGATTTTGAAACTCTGTGACCTCCCAATCCTAGAAGTTCCTCCTAAATCTCAAATCCAAAAACATTTTGCTATCTTGAAGTCGTCGGACTTATTGGATTTCCATCTCCTTCTGGCATGAAATACAGTAGATATTTGAAAAAGTAATGCTCAAAGAGTTATCCCCACATCATGTATGTCCACAAGAACTGACTATCCTCCCATTCCCAACCCTGAATGTCACAATTGCACTAAATTCTTTCGATCCAAAATCCAGTATTTATTGCAATCACCTTCTTCCAAAACGCATGTTCTTCAATCCCAAATCAGCATAACCATTTTCCTTATTGAACACTCTTAGATCTTTAACCCTCGAGCCCACCCCATCACTTGGAGGTCGTGATGGTCTCCTACCTCCCCAAGTGTGAGTTCCTTGCCCTATTTGACGAATCACATGGAAAGTTCCTTTGAAAATTTTTCAACTTTCCCGTAATACTAGTTGCGGCCTGAAGCACTCAAGGGTGTGGCTTAGTGGTCAATGAAGTGGGAGAAAAATCATGAAGTTTTAGGTCTGAATCTCAGCGGAGGCAAAAAACACTAAATGATTTCCTCTCATAGATCTAAGCCTTGTTGGACAGAATTACCTGGTATATGTGTTTGTGGAAGATAGCAGGTACCCAGTGGAATAGTCAAGGTGCGCGCAAGCTGGCCAGGACACCACCATCATAAAAGAATACTAGTCGGTGCCTGAATTAAAGACATAAAATATGTGGGGATGCTCGATAATGTGCGCTTAATAAGTACTTCCTTTCCTCTTATAGACAAGTATCTTTTTTGCCCTCCACGCCTCTTCTCAACCCTCTGAGTACCAGGTTCCAAACTGTTTGATTCCCATGTAAGCACCCAGTAACAATACAACATAGGTAGTAGGAAGTGCCCCAATCTTGCAATTCAACACCCATGCTAAAGCCTTTATATTTGTAACTTTGCTCTATGTGTTCAATGAGAAACGAAAAGGCAACATTTAATAGGGTAAGGAGCTGCCCAACTTTGCCGCCACTTCATCCAATCATCTTTTCTTTTCTTTTTCTATTTCTTTTTAGAATAGGGTGGACCCCACACAAAGAAATCCAAACAAGGGAGATAATCATAATATCACAAACAAGGGAGGTTATAGTTACGAGGCAAAACTTGACAAGAGATATGATATTTTCCCTTTGCAACTCTGTCAAAATTAGGTGTATTGGTGTTTAGGTAATTTTCCTTGTTTAATAGCTTTTCTTATTTAGGAATCCTTATATAGGAGTTAGACTACTTGACTTTAGATAAATTCATACTACAACCAGTTCAGTACAAGTTCTTTCTTCTTTTCCTCTATTTTCAGACAAAAGGTTTCCTCTAATCCTATCATAAGAATGTAGTAAAATAAATTTCAATGTTAAGTGGATAAAGAGAGTAGACATTGATACCAACCTCTTCCATAATTGATTCAGAAAGAAATGAATTCTTGTGCATTTTTGACTCCACACTGTACTTCAATAGAGTATGATGACTGCCTAATTGCTCTAAGATCCATTTTCCTTGAAAAGAATCGAAGTCTCCTTCCACCTGCTCAAAGCTAATTTCTTGTTCTATATGTTCAGATAAGTCTAGGACGACACGTGCATGGAGTACCATGTATAGAAGACCCTTGCATCCTTCCTGGAAATGGACAAGTAGAAGCATCACCTTATTGATTTGAGTAGCTATCCACATACTACTATTTGAGAAACATATTTCATTACAACACACGACATATTGAATTATTACTTTCAATATGAACTAACACAATTCTTTGCAGTTCAAATGTAAAAGTTGACCATTGTATTCAATTCTGTCATTTAAATCAAACGAAACCAACCTGAAGAATGCGAACTTTGTTGTTGTCTCGTGATAAGATCTTACTGATTGCTAAATTTGGAACTATCCTGCAACAAGTTGGGACGAATTACCATTAGTATGACCACGCCAGAAATTATATATTTCAATTGATTGTTGATCTTAAACGAAGAATAAAAAAACAGAACCCACAAATAAAAGCAGCATTACGTCTCTGTTCTCACACCCTCATTCTTTAAACCATGCAACCCACTAATCTACACAGTGACTCTCACAGTATGAAAAAGGGGCAAGAACCAAATGAAAGTAACATGCAGATCCTGGAGAAAAATGATGAATGTGACAAATACATTATGTCAAGGTAACTAAAAACAAGAAAGTGTGGAGCATAGGCACGCAATGCGCAAAGATAAATGACAAACATGATAGTGTATTTTTGAACTCCACTTTTGAGAAGCAAAGCAATTAATTGTCCACAATAAGACCTCCTTGGTTGCAGGACATCATATAGGCTAGGAATTTGCCTTACACTTAATAAGACTGTGGTTCAACGTGCTTCTATTTCTAAGGACTTCAAACTGTTGAGAAATGTCTCATGTCGAGTTGTTGATTTATTCTGGAATTTAATCTCATCTATACCACACAATATAATCAAGTTACGAGGTTTTACATATCTTTAAGTAGCTAAGGTTTGTCCTTCCAGAATTAGTCAAATGGTTCTATGATGCCAGTGAATTCTTTCACTTTCACAAGAACCAGATTGCTATGATATTTCTCTTAGCAGATAATCTGAAACATGGAACTAAACATCAGAGAGACTTTATTTAAGACAAACTAGAAAATCCACCCTTATATTATACTTTGCAGCTTAAGAAACATTATGTAGCTAGCCAAACACATCTAGTGATATCTATGAATCAAAGCAAGACTAAGTTGTCCCTCATTTTCTGCCACTTAAAGGCACATTTAAGGTTGTTTAATATACATTAAGTGAAATGTCATCATCGGAGGAAACGGATATCAATAATGAGTTCACATGAACAAAATTTTACTATAGAAAATAATCTCAAACATAATTAGAAGAAAGTCCTGAAAACTTACTCAGGAAGACTTTCATAAGCAGTCAAAACATTCCATACATCACGAACTGGAGCTTTTACTGTAATACTAGCAACAACACAGCGATGAACACCTCCATTTTCCTTCACCCAGAATCAATTTGTCAAAGGGACTACCAAAACAATATGGCTTCACATGAAAAGGTATGTCACAGTATACAGTCTGTTAATTACCAGTAGACCATCAAATCTTCGGAGATGGACTTCATCCACCACACATGGCTTATCAAGTCTGCAAGCTTTCCCAAATATTCCCCAATTATTACTCACATCACTTGTAGCTGGGCCAAAAGTGGCTTTGACAAACTTGTCCTTTAAGTGTTCACCGGAGGTTTTATTTTCATGGGATATGGCATGATCAAAATCTCTCTTAGTGGAAATAAGGTGAGAACCAGGTTCCACTTTGGTATCAGCACAAGTGACAGAAACGCTCTGATCACCTTGATAACTGTTTTCAGCTCTACAGGACAATGCTTGAAGATTTACTGGGAGGTCTGACCTAATAATCCTCTCCAAGAAAATGGCAGGAAAGTTAAACCTTGGTATGACACTAACTTCATAACTTAGTATAGCTGTTGAAGACCTGAAAAGGAAACTTCAGCAATAAGAAACCAAGGAATAACTATGTTTACATGTATAATATGTCGGCATCATAAGTACATTAGAAGAAATTGTCCTTAGACATTTAATTGCAGCATTCAAAGGGTTCCACTCTATGTTTAACCTCCTGAAATTTGTTTTGAGATTTAGGTCGTCGAGTCAAGCCAACCACAAAATGTGGCAAGTTAGACTTAACCAATTCAAAACTTATGATACCTGATCATTCAGTTGGTTCTTTAGGTCCATATTTGAACAATACTGATAAGAAGTTCAAAGTGGCACATAAAGTTTGGCAAGTATTTTAGGTGACAAAGAAGCTTAGTCATCAATAGCATAAAGAATAAGTCAACACGACTCACAAGAAAACAAAATGTACAATTCATTTTTTCTCCATAGTGGTTCTATAAATAAAAATATGAAACGAATTCAGTTGAGCAAGTGAGATGTACTGGTATGGAAAGGAAATGATATTTCAAAAAGGGATACATGAATAATATTATTTGACGTTGTACATCTAGAAAAGAGATATTAAATGGAAGTCAAAATTATAGTCCCAAAGATGATACTTTAGTGGTATACTTTAGTCAGAAAGATTCAGAGCTACCAAACTTTGTCTGGAGGTAGTGGATAAGAATGGTTGCTTAAAACATAGACCCAAACATTGATCTTGATACATAAGATCAAGTTTGGGTCCATCTGTGAGAGATGGATCCATGTGTGGAAAAATCTGAGCATCAACCCAAAACCTTAAGGCAATGAGTGGAGTAACCTAGGATCATTTAATCTGATGAGGGAAAAATGTAGCCTTATCTAACACCCTCCACACTTGTAACCCTATTCTTGTGTCTACAAGTAGACGGAATATTTTCTCTTTTTATTTTTCCTTATTTATTTGATGTAGAGAGAGGAGACTCAACAAGAGTGGACCAAAGTAGAATGTTGTGCCCCTTAAATTTTCAGCGAAGTCTTACCTCATTTCTAGGTTCGATGTTGTGCAAATCTTGTGATTGGTACGTGTGAATATTCAAAACACGTATTTGAAGAGGTTGAAATGGAGGTCTCGGGAGTTAAATAAGAGGCTTGGGAACAAGAAAAGATGGAAGACTAAACAAGGGGCTAAAGAATTAACAAGTGAAGGGCCTAACTTCAAAAGAGTACAACTCTCAATTCAGCATAAAGTTGTCTTTTGTTTCTGAAGATAAAATTGTAGTTGCTGAAGTCTATTTTAGAACGCTTCAAACCATTTGAAAATTGGCAGTGGAAAATTAAACCTCAAGGAATAGCCAAAGCAACTCGTTTGACGCCAATCCTCTCACAAACTGCATATTAATCCTACCTTATTTTCTGAAAAGGGCATTTGCAGGTCTCTACATTACTCTTGAAGACAACATGAAAAGAAAATTATGAAAAGCAAAGTTCTGTCTGCTCCAATAAAGCTCGTACCTAGTTCCAAATCTCACAGACCATTTGCCTTCAAACTTCTTGAAGTCACCGTCAACCATAGAGAAATGGAGCTCGCGAACATTATCCTAAATTTGTAAAGGACATCAACCAAATCAAGGAGAGAAAATGAGCAATGTAAGACAAAGGCTATCATCTAGTCCTAACCAAAGGAATCTTCAAGAAAATGTGCATTTATCACCATCCTCTCAGCAGGATGCAATGTGCTAGTTTTCTTCAATAATATGAACTGATTTTATGAGTTTAAGTGCTATTACTTAACACAAGGGAGGGATATAAAACATAAGATTAGTTGGAGTATATCTTTGTCATGCTTGTTAAGATATTCTATGATATGATTTGATTAGGAGTTTATTCTATAACTATACATTTACCAAAAATGTATAGATCGTAATTGCTATAAATTCCCAATCAAGCTTGTGGGAATAATCAAGCTTTCCAGCCTAATACTCTCTAATTTCTCAATGCCAAAACTACAAATGTTTGTAAATAAGTTCACAAGAGCTCAATTACAAGTCTTTCATCTCAGAAATCCGTTCAATGACTCTGCATATCTTACAATAACTAAATCTAAGCAATGTACCACATCTAACATTGTTACATAATTCAATATCTCTTTCATGCGGAGTTACGAAAATATACCTAACTCCATTAAATAGCCTGGCTCTTCTCTACAAGGTCGACGTGATCAGGTTGACTGTTTAATGTTGCCTTAGGCCATGTAGAAAAACACTTATCAGAGAAAAGCCGTTGTATTTTTCTTACTGCGAGTTGAAACCTAAAATTTGGAAGGCTTCCACAAGGTTTCCGGGTTCATTTTAATGAAGACTTGAGCAGAATTCTTTTTTAAAGATTTGAAAATTTTACAGTGCATGCCTTGCTATTTTGATTCGCTGACAAACAGCTTCTAGGTAGTGGTTGATATGCGGTGAGGGGAAGGATTTGAAGGTACCACGCGTAGTTAAGGTGCGCCCAAGCTTGGCCCCGACACCACCGTTATCCCCAAGAAAAGGTAAGGTGGAGAGGGGGTCCTAATGTTAAAACTTACCTTGATTACCTAACAAGAATCATAACCAGTTACATGCTACACATGAAATGCAGCTGCAAAATGGATCTGAAAATTGTTTAGACAGGCCATTATGCTATTTAAGAAACAAGCTCTGAAAATAAAAATCGAAATGAGGCTCCTAGGAGATATTTCTCTTAAAATGGTGAAGTAACTGACATTCTTTAAATGTCCCCCAGTGTTACAGATGACTAAAGGAAAGGTGAATTTTGGTATGTGAGTGAAAGAAGTGAAAAACATTTATCGCTTGTATAAGATCCTTGCACAGCTCTTGTTTTAGACAAGCATAGACTGTAGCCATCAAGACTACTAGCCTACTATTAATTTAAGATACCCAATTAAATTTCTCCCATGAGCCTTCATAGATTAGAATGTCACAGCTCCAATGAACTATCATACACACAGATGTCATATGCTTACCGAGTTAATGAATTCTTGGAGATCCAATACAACACGAGCTTCTATGTGCCAATAGAGCGATCGTTGGATACCTCTTTGTTCCAACCAAATACACCCGGGACGTGGACAAGGAATTCTCCTACTGCAATTAACAAGTGATTCATGCATCAGCATGTAGTGGAAATCATATCCCTAGATCATCATTAACACCAATATATGCAATACAAACTTCACGGCAATATGACAGACAGAAAACTTCAAGATAATTTAAAAGTTGCAGTGTCAGATGACACATTCTTCTGGCATTCAGATTTAAAGTAAAAGTTTCTCTTTAAAAGTTTCTCTTTTTTTTTGCAAATACAAGAACAAACCATTTCCCAAATGTCATCAAATATGGATGATAGCAAAGACTCCAGAGACACCCCATTCAGATATCCATCTCTACTGTTAGTATTATTTCATGAATGTGTTTATTCTGAAATTGTACCTAAAGGTTAAGGTCAACGACAGCCTCCCACTGCAGTATGTTTTAGGCATTTCTCTGGAGTTGATTCCAGTGAATGGCTCATAACCCACAGAGGATTACAAATGCAAAATATGATCTTCAAGAAAAACAAAGGATAGAGAAAAAGAGACGGGAAAGTAGGGGAGGGAGAGTATCAGCCAAGAGCAAAAATTTCTCTATTTCTCTAGTTAAGAAGCAAGGAGATGAACTCAGTAGTGGCATGGGTGTTTTCACATAGCATGCATGGACAGGCAAATAACTACCATCCCTTGGAAATAAATACAGACTCCAATGAAGTCATTAAGCTTGAATCTCCTAAAGAAAAGTACTCACACATTCTTTGTGATTGCGGGTCAATGCTGACTAGGTTGAACAAGCCTAAAGCAAAACACGTCTACTGGGAAGCAGTGGCAGGGGAATCTTATGCTAAGGGAATTCAACAACTTATATATATTAAAAAAAAATATCATTTTTTCCCTGATTACATAGTATAATTGTTCAATGAAGGGGTTCAACTAAACCCCCTTGCATCCCCTGCCCCTGCTGGAAATGAACTAAGTAGCGGATTCCTATCAAAATTGCATCTTGTTTAAGCTAAAAAAGATTTTTTGTTATTTAGAACTCCTCTCCTTGGATACGCTTCCTTACTATGTACTACTCTAAAAGTATAAATTTTAGTAGAAATGTCCCCAAGCGTAATAACCTAGGAACTATGTAACTTTTTTCTATGTCAAAATAAGTATTTTTTTTTTGTTGGGATGGTGGTTTTCAAGCCACCTTGTGTGCCTCTCGACAATTCCACCAGGTACCTATTAATCTATTACTTCCCGCCAACATAGGTACGGGTAACTCTACCCACTATGCCAACATGAAGAAATGAAGTAGTGTTTTTCCCTCCTCTATGCTACATTAATTTAGGTATCTTTTTTTTGGTGGTGTCCGAGCTAGTTTGCTCGCGTCTCAACAATTTACTGTTGCTACCTCCCACCAAGTAAATCATGTTTTTAGCCTCATTCAAACTTAGAGATCTCATGATTCTCCTTCTACTTTGTAAAGAGAATTGCCCAAATCTATATTAGCAAACCACTCAGTCCATTGCCTAACCAATGTAAAACTAACCCACTCTAACATACTTCACCGACCACTAAGCCACACCCTTAGTAATACAACTTCTTTTATTAGCAAAAAAAAAAAAAAAGCAAGTATACACTGTTGCTATTACCTGCTAACAAGATTTGGGACGAAATCAGCAAGCCTTTCATAATCGGTGAGAGAATTCCAAACAGAATCAACATCAGCATTCACAAAGATCTCAGCTTTAATCTTGCGTTCTCTCCACGACACAACTTCCACTTCACATCGAACTTTTTTCTCTAACCCCATTGCAGAAGCAACCCCATCTCCTCCTAAAAAATCCCCTCTTCCTCCTTTTCTGCAGTAACAGGTTTTATCACTCAATTTCTCTTTCTTCCCATCAAATCTAACGTATTCAGAAGATGAAAAGCTGTCTTTCCGTGAACAAATTGATGAAAATTTCTTCTTGTTTTCATAGATTTTCGGTCCGATTATGAAACGGAAACACAGAGTATGCATAGTTTTAATTAGTTGATTTCGAATTGAAATTAATGTCAGAACAGTGGTTATTTTCTGTTATATATATTTGATTGATGACAGTTAATTCTTGACCACATATATGTTTGGATAGAGGGCGACAGGAATGAGCGGTCACAAGGCTTATGATATTTTTTTTTTAAAAATCTTTTTTCTTTTTTTTCGTGTGGGCAGCGGAGTTAGAATTTTAATTTCGTGGGTTTTGAAATATGTATACATATTTAATCTCTGCATTCATATTTATATGATATNCTGCATTCATATTTATATGATATAATTAGATTTGATACGAAAATTAAGAAATATGAAAAGACTTTCCAATATTTTCACCCTTAAAATAAATAAATTTTTAAGAGTGAAGGGTGAAAAACACACATAAAATATCATGTTTTTTTGAGTTTTATACCCGAACTATTAGATATGTGAGTTTCCTACTTGGATTATCACTAAATATTTATCGAAACACACTTAAACTATCAATTGCTCACTTTTCCTAGGTGATATTTTAGGTGGGAAAAGTTAGTAATTGATAGTTGAGGTGTGCTCTGATAAACATTAGGTGATAGTTCAGGTAGGAAAAGTAAACATCTGATAGTTTGGGTAAGAAACTCAAAAAACTGAATACTTTAGGTGTGTTTTTTACCCTTCGCTCAATTTTTAAATAGAAGAGTATGTAGATTTTTGCTAAATAAGTGGGATTCTACAAGGATAAAATATTTATAATATCATTTAACATTTACCAAATAAGGAGATGTGTCATTTTGTTTTGGATGGATTAAAAAAAAGTGTGTCGTATAAATTAGGATAGATGGAGTAATCTTCTTAATAGTAGTACTCCCTTAGTATCAAATTATTTATAATTTTTTTTTTAAAAAAAATAGTCGTCTCAAATTATTTGTTGTTTTAAAGTTCAAGGCAAAATTAATTAATTTTTATCATTTTACCTTTAGTATGGTTTTGGGTGAAGGGTGAAAAACATACCTAAAGTATCACGATTTTTTGAGTTTCATACCCAAACTATCATGTGTGTGAATTTTATACCTGAATTATAACCAAATGTTTATCGAAACATACCTAAACTACTTTAGGAAACTCAAAAAATTTAGATACTTTAGGTATGTTTTTGACCATTTTATTAAGTAAACACTTAATGGAGATTGATTATAGCTTAAATGTAAAATAAGGTTAGAGTAATAAAAAACCCTTCTAATTAATATTTTTTAAGATACGTGTAAAGAAAAAAATAACAACTAATTTAAAACAAAAAAAGTATATTATTTAGACAAAAATTATTGGGTTCAAGTTCAATCATAGCTACCTTTTTTATACTTTTCTTTGATCCCTTTAAGAAATGAACGATGCATTTTGAAACTAAAAAATAATTAATTTTAACTTATCGTTTTTCCTTTAAGGAGATATTTTCTTTTAAACACGCAAATATTATACATAATTAAAACTATAAATTTCAAAAGTTTTATAATTAGGACAAATATAATACTATATATTTATGGCTTCTACACCACTTGTCACTCTCAAGTTTCAATCAACCAACCACAACTAGTACACGTATAAAAAATTCATACTCCAAAGTCCAAAATATCCAGCAAAAACAATTCAAACCCTCCAGGCATCCATCAAAATCAATCTCAAATCACCAAACAACTAACATATTTACCAAACAATTCATCTCACGCACATGTTTCCACATTTTATCCAAACTCATCTTGACGGTCGTGGAATTACATTGAACATGTTGTTGTTGTTGTTAATAAACTAATTCTTATTCACGAAAGGAAAGATTTCGAAGTATAATTAGGTCTGGATCGTTTGTACAGATAGATTTTTGGGTGTTAAGTGATGTTTAGCTTCTTAACCGGTAAACAGTTCCTTTTCTCCGAATCAATGAAGAAGTAGATTTAAGTTGATTCTTCGGCGCAAAATTTGGTTGATGCCAGCTGTAACAAGTTGAAAATAAGAGGGGCCAACCAAGACCCTCAATTTACAAAGGCGTTAAATGAAGCTCGAGTAAATTACCTTTATAATAGGTTGTCTATGATAAAAATCTATGCTCCACCTTGAGGGGAATGTTACAGTAACAAACATAGACTTGTTTCTTTGATTCATTCCTTATTTAGATACACTGCAAACTCCGTAATTGTACTTATATCTTGAACCTCTTGAAATAATATAATATACACAATAATAATCATTTTGGATCATAGAAGATATCGTTGTAGTACTGTTTTTGTTACTATGTGTTGTTTTTTGTATCTTCATCATTTCTTTTTCTGGATTGCTTGGACTTGTTTTTATCTTGAGCTGAGGATCTATCAGAAACAGCATCTTTACCTCCGAGATAGGGATAAGGTCTGCTGCATACACTCAACCCTTTGCACACCCACTTTACGAGATTACACTGAGTATGTTGTTTTCGTTGCTTTCTGAGAAATTTCCAAATCCACTAACTTTGAAGTCAAACATATGCACAAGAAGGAATTCTATTGAACAATAGAAGTCCTTAGAAGTTGCCTATATTTTAAGGCAGAGACTTTTCAAATGACAACTTGACTCGAAAAATAGAAAGAAGTGAAAATGAACCTTGACTACAACATGAGAAAAGTCTTTAGTTGCAGGCTACAGCAGAATTTAAAAGTCCAATAAAAACACATACTTATATCTGTTGCTGCTGCTGATGTTTTATTTTTCCTTTTAAGCAAAAGGGTTCATCATGGATACAGTTTCTTGGTTCTTTCTCTTCATTTTGTTTCATCTGAGGTGGTTTGATTCAGTTCAAGGACAGAACACTCCATAGTCAAACTGTCCAGAGGAATTCCAGTGTGGAACTTCAGAAATTCTGAGCTTTCCTTTCTTCAAACCCACTCAACCTGATTGTGGATTGTGTAAGGTTGATTGTGATGCTACTCCACATCCCATGATTGAATTGGAAGGAGTGAAGTATCAAATTCTTGAAAAACAGAATGTGCTTGTCACAATTAAGGACCCTATTCTTGAAAATTTCTTGAAGAACAGAAGTTGTCAATCTTTTGAGAGAAATCTTTCTCTCCCAATATCTCCTATAATCACCTATAGAGTTTACCCTTTCCTCACTTTGTTCAAATGCAATACTAGCAAGAAGAGGTTCCGAGACGATTTCTCTTATCAGGGCTTTCAGAGTTACAATGGTTGTGAAGCTTTCACATTATACTATAACAACTCATCCGTTTCTTCTGCTGAATTTACTACTCTTCCTACTACCTGTTCAATGATTCAATTGCCTATGGCATCAGGTTTTGAATCAAAATCGAACAATAGCGACCTGTTCGACCTCTTAGCTGCTGATGTTTCTCTAGGATGGACTGTATCTAATAAGTGTAATCAATGTTATTCCAGTGGAGGACAGTGTCAAGTTGACAGTAACAACAACTTTCTTTGTTCTGCTAGTGAAGGCAAAGGTATTTAAGAAAAAGCATTAGCAGTAGAATCAATGAATTAGAATATCTAATTATTTCTTCAGATGTTATCCATTTATTTATTCGTGTTAGTGTTGCAGGAACATTGAAAACGCGTCATCTTCATACAATCTTGATCATCATAGTCACAGGCAACTATACCTTCTTTTCTTCTACTCTTTTTCTCTTTTGTAAAATTGTACTAGTTGCATTGTTCCTAAAAACAGACTCTTTCTGGTGTATGACTTCATTTTTTTTTCCACAGTTGCAGTTTTCTCTGGCACTGGAATCTTGATTTTGCTCTTCTGCTTCAGAAAAAAGATTTTCTGCTACAAGTACCTCAGGTTTTGGGAATCCGAAGCTGAGGATCACCGAAATATTGAAGCATTTCTGAAGAACTATGGGCCACATGCTCCAAAGAGATACAGTTATTCAGATGTCAGAAGGATGACGAATCGTTTTAAAAACAAACTTGGTCAAGGAGGATATGGTTATGTATACAAAGGAAGTTTGCAAAATGGAAGTCCTGTGGCAGTGAAGGTTCTGAATGAACTAAAAGGCAGTGGTGAAGATTTCATTAATGAAGTGGCAAGTATTAGCAGGACATCACATGTTAACATTGTTAGCCTTGTGGGATTTTGTTTTGAGGGTCGCAAAAGAGCTCTGGTGTATGAATTCATGGCAAATGGATCTCTTGAAAAGTTTATCTATGATGAAGAAAGATGTGACAGAGTTCGTCAACTGGATTGGCCAGTACTGTACAAAATTGCACTAGGCATTGCTCGCGGATTGGAGTACTTGCATCGTGGTTGTAACACTCGGATTTTACATTTCGATATAAAGCCTCATAATATACTACTTGATGAAGATTTTTGTCCTAAGATCTCTGACTTTGGCCTTGCCAAATTGTGCATGAAAAAGGAGAGCATTGTGTCAATGTTAGGTGCACGAGGGACTATCGGTTATATTGCACCAGAAATTGTTTGCAGAAACTTAGGAGGTGTCTCTCACAAGTCTGATGTCTATAGCTATGGAATGATGGTCTTAGAGATGGTTGGAGGAAGAAAAAATGTTGATGAGGGACTTGATCGCACGAGTGAAATCTACTTTCCAGATTGGCTCTATCGACGAATTGAACTAGACCAAGAACTTCAATTATTCGGAATAATGAATGAAGAGGAGAAAGAATGTGCACGAAAGATGGTGATCGCGAGTCTATGGTGCATCCAAATTGCTCCCTCAAATCGACCATCTATGACTAAAGTTGTCGAAATGTTAGAAGGGAACCTACACTCTTTGCAAATTCCTCCTATGCCTTACCTATTTTCTCCTTCAACAACAGAGGTAGATTCATCAGTATAGTAGAATTGGCCTAATCTTTCTTTGTTCATATGTCACCTATTATTTGTGTACAATTCTGGTGTTAGATTTGTCTAAAGTAAGCTAGAATCATAATGATCTAGTACGATTTGCTAGTTACTTAACGTGATAGATAAGTTAAATATATCATGAAGTCATATCAATCTGTTATTACTTGTTATCGTTGTGAAATGCTCTTTTTCTCTTTTGTATTTGTAGTATTAAATTAAGACAATTCCGTTTGTGAGGACACATAGCATAAATTATATCGGTGTGTCAGCGGCGTTCAACGAAGGAGTATTTTAATCAATCAATTTTTTCACTTAACTTGAAAGGCCATTTTCATCAAACTGAGGATAATATTTAAATAACAATACAAAGTTCACTTTTGTGCAAATCACTCCAATTTATTATACATGAGGCCCAAAGCAAAGTCCGAAGTTGGCTAGGGAATGAAATTGGGCTACCTGAGGCCCATTAATTCTGTTTACTGAGCAGTAGATTTTTCTTAGGCCCGCTTGATTATTTTCCTGCTACCTGAGGCATCATTTATTTGCACGTAATAAAAGTGTGAATGATTCAAATATTAGATTATTAAATACATTTATTTATATTAAGATCTAAACACTTATCTGGTTTGAATAGATTTTTATTATAAGATCTTGAATAAAATCTTAACGTCATAAAAAGACATATTTATATAAAAAAATTTCATCACCACTCTATTAACCATTACCGGCCACCATCATTAGTCACCTCTGTCATCACAATTACCACCATCATTATCATTGTCAACTACCTCTGCCCTTACAACTACCACTGCTACCAACCACTACTGTTAGTCGATATCCCACATCTATCACCTCCATTATTATAATTACATCCATTGTCACTACCACCCCCAGTCACCTTCACCACCATCACTACAGCAAATTCCTACTACCAACTACCTCCACCAGCATCACAACTAACATCATTGTCAGCTACCATCAACACATAATATTCCCCCATGGCACACCCAGAATATGGGGCCAAAAAGTGTAGAGGAGCACGATCCGAAGCGGTGGCTGATACAAGAATAGAATATTCCAAAGCATTCGCTTCTGAAAGAATTTGAACTAATTGTGCCACAGTTAAGCGTTTCTATCCAATCACTACATAAACACAATACAATCTCTATCAACCACCATACATTCTTCGACCTCACCACACTTTCCGTTCATATAATGCATACAGCTCTGGTTGCTGGTTGGACCGGTTCGATGGCTCTGTATGAATTAGCGGTTTTTGATCCTTCTGACATATTCCTACACCCGGATCGATACCTAAAATCAATATGTTTTGCCGCTCCCACTAACTTTTTATGGCGCTATGTTGTTGAACCACTCATTAAAATTGAAGGCTCCATTATATGGAAAATTAAATATTTCTTTAGTCAAAAGAAAAAAAGCATATATTAAAATAAAAATGTCATACATGGGAAATGTTGCATGGAATCAAGCAAATTATTATAGCATTTGATTTTGGCCCCACACATTGGAGACAAGAAGAGAAACAGAAGGTCATAATTTATTTATTAATTAATTTAATTTAATTCTTATTCATAAGAAAGTGTGAAAGACAAATTATTAAACAAATCATATTTCTAATCAAAACCCCAAACTTTTGCTTTTTGTCGTTAGACCAAATCATTAATCCCCTCCCTCCCTTTATACACAAACTTGCACTCTTTACCTTTTGCTTGCTTTATTCTACTTCTCTTTGATTTTTTTTGTTCCTTTCTTTTTTAATTTACTCTTGCCATTTTAGTTACTTTATATGCTCCCTTCGTTCATTTTTACTTATTTATTTAAAAAATTAAGATATAATTTATTACTTAACTTCTGATTTACACTTATTATTCTCTTCATTTTAAAATAAATAGTGTTTTTAGTTTGAGCATGCCTCTTAAGAAAACTGCTCATTTCTAGAAAGAAAAATGTATTTTACTTACTTACCCCTAGTAAATATCTTGAAAGAGATGTAAATTTTTAATATTTTCTTGATTATATAAAACTCACTCTATTTAAATAAAGGCAAAATTGAAAGAACATCATTAATCAATTCTTGATTAAGTAAAACACCATTTATTTTGAAACGGAGGGAGTATTAAGTATAGTCATTTTCCAAAATATTAAATTTATTACATTCAAATAGTATGATATATTAAAATTGCCATTTTATTTATTGCTTTTTAAAAAGTGTGTCCAATCAATATTACAACTTAACTTGCCCTAAAATGACGAGATTAAATACTTCAACTTTAACAACGCACGTTTGAACATCTCAACTTGATTTAAGCTGACCTCATAAAAATATCATGTAGAATGAGTGTGTTTTACGGGGACAACTTAAATCAAATTAAATTTTATGCACCAAAGGCTACCTACAAAGAGCTTGTTGTTGATTAGGATTTCAAAATTTTAAAATTTTATGAAGTATCATTGTTTAAAATAGTGATAGATCAATCAAAAAAGGCTTTATTGTTCTTAGCTTACATACAGTAGTATAGAAGTGACAAATGATGTTACATGGCATGAATTTATTTTATTTTTTAATATTTTTTTTTGGTTTTGTACCTAAAAGCAAAAGTGGAGATTTTGAGTACTTCAAGAGGAAGACCAAAAGAACGTTGCTTTGTTTCTTTATGAAGCTCTTTTTTTCTCATTCTTAGGACACAAATACCACAAAAAGCCTACCACTTCCTACCACTTTTTTTCTTTATAATATTCGGATTAATTTACGCGCAACTTAATTAATTCAAGTCGCTAAAGTCGTAACACTATATTGTACTACTTTTTAGGATAATTGTGTTGCTTCGACTAGTTTATGCGTATCTTGACTCATTTCGTAAAGTGTCGGTCCTCTTCAATCAATATAGGTATCGAGTAACTCTGTGTATTATGAAGTATCAATCATCTCCCACCAACATAGATATTGAATAACTCTATCTACGACTTGGATAAATAAGAAAAAACCACCTAATATGTTTTTACTTTTTTAAATCTCGTATAAAATTAAAATCAGATAAATAAATTGAAATCGAGGGAATAACTAAAACAAACATAAAGGATAACTATGCCAAGTAAACCTCATAATAAGTTATTAAATAGTTTTCCTAATGTGTGTATC
>JACEIK010000317.1:54686-69728 GCA_018107945.1 Datura stramonium | reverse complement strand
AAGCATATATTTATATAATTATTCCTAATTTATAAGTATTAACACTATAAAACTTTGTTTTCCTATCATTGTAGTTTAATTTGCGGCCACGAATTAGTAATATCCTTTGAAAGTTGCACTTTTTTTCTCTTATAAAATTGTGAAAACGGAAAAGGAGAAATAGGAGAAAGAAATTATAAAATAAAATAGAGTAAAATTTCAGAAATTAATTAAATTATTAAGATTTATTTAAAATTAGCACTTAGTATTAATAATCATCATTAAGATTGAAATGCAATTGCCTTGTTTTATTCTCCAGTATATACATATGAATGCACATTCACGCCTTTTACATAAATCCCCTTTAATTGGCAAAAGCACGCAGAGTTAGCTGATTACGCACTCGCCCACGTAATAACTCCATTTCGCCAAGTCACCTGTTAATTTTAGTAGTGATAACAATTCACTATTTTGTTTTGACCTTAGAATAAGTCAAATTTAATAGCTGAGTAATACTATTCAGAGAGAGCCCAAAAGCTTTACCATATAAAAAAAAAACCTCTTACACTTTGCTTGACCGACTTCATACAACTCATGTCCAGACGTGTCAACTCATCTTAATTTCTTTCTTAACCTAAAAGAATTAGAAAAAATATATAAATTAGGATATATTATTTTAATTTAATACATATCATTAACCTGTACAATTGGTTCACCGCCTTTTCTCACGCAACTTCCAACTCCCCCCACCCCAAGCCTTATATATATACACACACTGCTCTTCAGTCCTTCACTCTCTCACTCAACTCCTTTCATCAGTTTCCTCTTTGCCTTTAAGCCTTTAGTTTAATTTACTCTCTTCTACTTTTTTTTTTTTCCCTCTACAGCCGTCACGAGAATTCTTCTCAATTAGATAACTAATTAAAGAGATGGCTCTTGAAGCTTTGAAGTCACCCACGGCGGCAACGCGGCCAACTCTACCACCGCGGTATGAAGATGTTGATGATGCGAATAATTTGGATTCTTGGGCTAAAGGAAAGCGGTCGAAGCGACCCCGTATTGAAACCCCACCGACTGAAGAAGAGTACCTAGCCCTCTGTCTCATCATGCTCGCCCGGGACGGTGCCGGACCCGGTTCGACTGATGTGGCTATTCACCAACAACCGGAGAAAAAAACCGCTGAGTTGCCGCCGGTTTGCAATCAAGAGGTGAGAGATAAAACAGAGCAATCATACAAGTGTAGCGTGTGCGACAAGGCGTTCTCTTCTTATCAAGCACTCGGTGGGCATAAGGCGAGTCACCGTAAAATTACTACTACTGCCACCGCCACCGCTTCTGACGATAACAATCCGTCGACGTCTACTTCCACAAGCGGCGTTAATATCTCTGCTCTGAATCCGAGTGGTCGTTCACACGTGTGCTCTATTTGTCACAAGGCTTTTCCTACTGGTCAGGCTTTGGGTGGGCATAAGCGCCGCCACTACGAAGGCAAACTCGGTGGTAACAACCGTGATATCGGCGGCGGCGGCGGCGGCGTTCATAGTGGAAGCGTTGTGACTACTTCAGACGGCGGCGCGTCGACTCACACACCGCGAGACTTTGACCTGAACATGCTTCCCTCGCCGGAATTGCAATTGGATCTGAGCATTGACTGCGGACAGAAAAGTCAACTGGCGATTGAACAGGAAGTGGAAAGCCCTATGCCCGCAAAGAAACCGCGTCTATTGTTCCCGATGGATTGAAAATTCTTATAGCAATTGATGATTGTATCGTGTTGGTCAAATTAGTAACTTGGTTCATGTGATTTTATTTTATTTACCCTTTTTTAGGAAAAGAAAAATATTGATTGTTTTTTACCCTTAGGGTACTTCTATGTACAGAGAGAGTAGGTCATTCATTGGTGGTTTTACCCTTTCTAATAATAAAATATATTCTTTCTTTTTTATTTACTCATAAGGTATTTATGCGTTGATTGATTGTTCATCTAACTTTTACACTCAAATCATTGAACTGGTTATAATATTCTATATGTAAGGTGGAAATTTAAAGGACGGTGGATAGTGGTAATGGTGCATGCTATATGCCATAGCAGCACGACCTGAAGAATGTTACTATTTGGGCGGTGAATAAAAAGCTGTCCCTCGCCATGTGGCTATTTTTCTAATTCCATGTTCTATTCATTACTCCTGTTACATTAGCAAAACTAGTTGGTCTTGCCTTTTTGTTAATTGTTTGTTCTACGGTGACGAAAAAGAATTTCTTGTTATCTTTTCATTTTTTACTAGAATGACCTAATAAGAAATTGGGGTTAAGGTTAAACTCTTTCTAAATGAGTATGAGTTAAAAAACTTAATTACACAAATATTATAAAAATTACACTGAACACGTGGTCAAATGTGAGATGACGTCTGAAAGAAAGAACAGGTCCGAATCAACATCGATAAGACCACAAAAAATCTGTCTTATTATTTCTCAATCGACCACGTATGTGAGTTAGTAGGAGTCTTCATAATGCCAACTTTTTACGGGAGTTGCTTCCTAGAGTTCATCTATAAGTAATCTCCTAATAGTTCACTGTATTCACTAAGCAATATACTGCTCTAATTGTTAAGTATGTGCTAAACCATATTAGTAAAAGATCAAGCTCTGTCCAATTACATCAAATCTCTGACTAATTTTATTCTTTGAAGTTACAGCTTTGGTTCAGAATGAGTTAGGTAATTCTATTTTAGGTGTTCATAAAACAAGACAAGAGTAATAAGTTTAATTGAATGCGTAAGAATTTAGTTATTTCAATCTTTAATGAAAATATTTTAAAAAGAATTGAATAAAGATCATTTTCTTTTTTATCAACCTTAAGTGGGAATCAAGATTAATCGAAATTCAAAGTAAATGTTGGACAACACTTAAGAAAACAAAAAAATAATAATAATAATAATACGTGATTTTGTTTTAAATCTGCCTTTATATCAGTGACGAGTAAAATAGTAGGTAAACATGTTGATAGGAACAGTAAAAATAAATAAAAGCCTTTTACCCGTTGAAATTAGGGAATGGGTCCTAATGTGAAATGTAATTAGCAAGGCAACGTGTGGAGTACGTGCCGCGTCAATGAGGTTTTATTCTTGAGCAAGCACCACATTACGCGGCTTGAAATTCTCTGAATTATTTAAATGAGTAAAAAACTGTACAAAAGTCATCCCCTTTCAGTTGATAGAATATTAAAAAGTGAAGAATGATGATAGGATTGGGACTGTTTAGTTGTTTGAGTTGTCAACAAATTCTAAACTTTCCTGCTTTCTCCTAATTCTTATCTGTCACTCACAGCAATTGTACATATACTACTAGCAGTAGCAAAGTAGAGTAGGGTATATCTTTTTGTTTTGGCCTTAATTTGTTTGCCAGGTAATACTCGTGATGCTTGCTTTGGCTGTACACCTTGAGGATTAAGTCATCTCACAAGGTGTCTTTTGGTTACAGCGTCCATCGCCAGATACATATGTACATATTTTGGCGGTGGATTGATGCTAACGCACTCATACTATAATCACACGATTTTTTATTTTTATTTTTTTAATTTTTCACAGTTGATATTTACATCAAGCTAATAAATATAAATAATCGAATGTAATTTTTGTTACTTCATTGTTATGATGAATTAAATATATATTTTACAATTGGAGTTGCAATAATATATTCTTATATAAGTAACTTAAAGTTTAACCTCCCCTCAATTTTGAAATAATGGAAGGCAAAAGCAAAGCATATTGCTACATTCTTCCTTTGCATGGATGAGATCCACAGATCTATGAATGCCTTGCCCCTTACTTTCATTATTTCTATTGAAATTTCACAACGTAACCATTTGTAATGTCTTATTACTACTTCCGCTAACTATGATGCCTTTAAGCGTTTCTTGCGCACCAATCAAGATTATGAGGTGGTTTATTGAGCTTATAATCAATCAAGATAACTTATAAGCATAAGTCACGGGTTAAAATTTTTTAACTTATGACTTTTAATTTTATTTTATTATTTTTGATTTAAAGACAAGTATTTAAATATAATTTTAAAAAAAAATTATCTGGACATTATAGAAGTGTTTAAATGATATTTTAACTTAAAATCATCTAAAATAAGTCAATTCAAACAGTCTCATATACTAAATATTTTTATTTATTTACGTATTTGATAGATATTAAAGTCTCGTATAAATTAAATGTGTATAAATCAAAATCGTCCGTTAGGCGAATTTAACTGTATTTAGTGAATTAAAATAAATTAAATTAATAAATAATTAACAGGTCATTAAGACATTCAAAGGTTACCTTGGATTTGATCAAAAATTCCAAATAACTAATCCATCCAACTTTTATCAATTTTTAATTTATTTATTTATTTTCCTATAGATTGTTGTTTAATTACATAGTAAAACTTTTTTATTTGTTATGATAATATATAGCATATCACACACACAAATATATATATACACACTAAATTTTTAATGAGTCAATTGAGCCACGTAACAACTTAGTTTTTAAACAAGCTAAATTGAATGAATCAAAATAAATGGGTAAATCTTAGCTGGTCATTTGTTTATGGACTAATTTTATCATCCTTAATTATTACTAAGTTTTTTATAACTTTATTATTAATATCTTTTGTCATCTTTAAAATACAATTCCTTTGTTTGTTTTTTATAATTTGTTTAAATAAAGTTTTAATTTTCAAAAATGAAAATTAAAAAAGGATGAAAATATAAATATAAGATTTTTTTAAAAAAACACAATTTTTTATATATATATATATATATATATATATATATATATATATAAAATATTTAATATATTATAAGTTATCATTTTTTCTTAATGTTTTATTGTTTTTTTGTTTTTGTTAATTTTACATTTCAATTTTATATTTGTATTTAAATATATAACTATTTAGTTATAAAATTAATTTTAATATTTAAAAAATATATTTTAATATTTAATATTTATTAATTATTTTTAATCAGTTAATTCAACCAAGCTCGATATTTACAATTTAATCTTTGTCGATCTTATCGAGCGCCAAAAACATTTTATTACAATGAAGTAGATATTTGTAAGGTGTTTTTCTCTGGTAAGCAACAGCTCACCATATGAGTGAAATACAATTGCTTTAGTAAATAGTAGATATCTTTTTGGCAATTTTCCATTATCAAGTGTCATACTTAGCTAAGTGGAAGAAGTGTTCAAATTGGATTGCAAGTTAAAATAATAAATTTACACTTGTCTCAGAAACATCTGTATTTTGATATATCAACTTCAACCGAGCATATTCAATATTATTCTTATACATAATAAATTATAATATTAATAATATAGTATTATTTTTATTATAACATATGTTATTTAATTTTATTTTATTTTAATATATTTTATTTATTTAATACAATAAACGAGACCGTCTTTCTACCTCTGAGATGGAGGTAAGACCTGTGTATATTCTATCGTTCTCACACGCAAAGCTATGAGGCTTTGGGTTGTTGTTGTATTTAATACAACAATTCAAACATTCAACTAAAAATAATATTAACATAATTAATCTCAATATTAATAATATATTATTCAATTATATTCTTATACACCCGATTAGCCGATTCTATTTATTAGTATCGTTTGTTAATGACTAACCGCTCTGATAAGACGAGACACAGAGTTCATTGAGGAACGTATGGACTAATTTATTAGCATATGGTTAGGCTTCCATTAATGGACCTGAAAAATTTATTATTGGTTCCAATACAAATTAATCTCAGATACTTTATATTTTGTGGGGGCAGAGCAAAACTAAGTCATATCTGAAATTGGTTTTGGTTTAATTATTTTTTAAAGAAAAACATTAATTTCCAGAAACAATTAACTGGTTGTGATGATTTTGAAATATGTTTGTTAATTATATAATTATTCAATTCTTTTTCGAAACAATAAGAAACGGGGGTATTTGTATTTATAACTTATATTTTGGTTTTCGATATCAATTAAATATATAGGTTTAAAGTGCCCACAAATTACTTTTTAAAGAACTGATCTAAAGTCTAAACACAACTTTTTCACACAAATTACTTTTAAAATGTTTCCAAAAAACTAGCTCTATAAAAAATAAATACGAAACTAAAAAATTCTCACTTTAAATACAAAACAAGGCTAATTGATTTATGAAAATCAAAATTTTGTCTTTAATCCAAATACTATTGGTTTTGATTGATAAAAAATATCTTCCCAAAAAGGATTTGGTGAATTTGCTAAACTTAGAGAGCCTAATTAGTTAGGTTATTTACCAAAAGTTGCATTATTAGATCCACATATTTCTACAAATAAATCCAATGATTTATTTTTTGTTAATCAATGAAATTAAATATTAGTAGGATGCATGCAACTTGTTAATTTAGTGTTAGGCTGTTAGGTGGACTTTTTTTCAACTCCATTAATTAAGTTTCTAGTTTTGTAAGAAATTAAAACAGTTGGTGATCAAAACACTGAAACCATGTACAATGCTGACCTGTTATTCTAGCAACAACATTAATTTTGTCTAGATATAGTGTTCTTGTTTGATAGGCTCATGAACAGTTAAATTCCTATTATGAAGAATTAAAATCTATTTTTTTTTAATTGAAAATTATCTATAACCTCAATTGTTTACATGTAGATGATTTTAATTAATTGGATTTTCGTGCATATTGATTATTATTGTTGATAGATTATATAACTCTTTATTCACGACTCACAAATCAGGACTATCTCCCTCCTCCTGGCCATTGTTGAGATTTTCCTTTGTGTCTATCGAGAATTAATTTGATTAATTTTTGAAGTTAAAATAATATTTAATTATTGTAATTAAACAGAAATTCCACAACTAACACAAAAAGTGCGTCTAAAAATGCAGTCTTTTCCTCGTATCTATTACTAAAATTAAAAAAAAAGTCAAAAAACGACCTTGAAAGAGATTAAAAAAATCGACCTCAATCATTTTTTACAAAATCGATCTCCTGGAAGTCGAACTTTTTTTGTAAAAAAATAAAAAAAAAATGCAAACCACCAACGGTCGGTTTCTTAAAAACTATCCTCAAGTGATCGATTTTTGCAATAAGTAAATAAATAAAAAGGACATCCTGAGGCTGTCATTTTTCAAGGAAAAATAAATTTAAAGAGAGTATAAATTTTAAAAAAAGAAATATATAGTCTTAAACCAATAAGCATCACTAGTCTAGTTGTGAAAATGTATTCTACCATAATAAAAATAGGGGCTTGCACCATGGTGTGCATTTTATTATTATGTAATTTCAGAAACTAACCACCACTTGCCAATCAGTAATTTTTTAAGAGACCGATCTCAGATCAATTTTTTCTTTTAACCAACTCTTTGAAGTCGATTTTTAATATTTTTAGTATCGATCGAAGGAAGCAAAGTGTTAATTAGGTGGCTTAATTTTGTAAGGGAAAACGAAATTTGACAAGTATTTAAGACGGAAGGAGCCCTTGTTTTGTCCGTAATATATGTGGAGGAAGTAATAATATGGCAGTGAGGTTTATGTAGAATATGGAGGGGCTCATTGGCGAACTTCAATAATACAGAGCAAGTGAATAACTACTACCTATACTATACAATGGTTAAGCAATTAAATAAATAAATTGTTTAATGTTAGGGAAAACGTGTAAAAAATACAGAAAATGGAGAGGCTGCTGTGGCACAATATGGAGATAAGAATTCAACTTTTTCAAACCTCCAATTTGGTGTCAAAATTGGAAGAGTGTTTGACTTGACCAACTTTAATAGTTTTAGTAAAATCTAAAATTATGTAACCCATTCATCCTTTGTTTATCACATATATATGATGGCTAATGTTGAGGCATGGTCAAATCAATGACTTGACTGGAGTTTTGCTTCTAACCTTCATTCAGTGCTTGCACGGGAAAGATAGAGAGATATTTTATTAGAAACTTAACATTTAAATAATTGTGATTTAATAAATGGGAAGACGAATTTAAATCATTTTCAATACATTAAAAAGTATTATTTATTTTTTAAAAACCTTTTTCAGATTAAAATATCCTTATATTTGAATTCTAATAGTTTCTATTGTTTGCTTTTTAATCCCATGTTAACTATTTATATAAGTATATATGATGATGATATGGTCAAGAAATCTTTATTCCTCCATAATATTTTGATGAGTCTTAAATTTCAAATATCAATGTGATGAGAGATTGGACAAATTAACATACTATAAAATTATTATTTTTTTTTTAAAAAAGTACCCATTACATAAATACGAAGCACCCTTTTGTAAAAACTTATTAAGAATGCCCCAAATTTGAAAATAATCTGCATTTTCCCATTGTTGGGAAAGAAAAAGTTTCTCGCGCGTTGTAGTTAATTAGCCCAGTAAGCAAGCAAGCCCACTCTTTGATCCAAAGTGAAAGTTGGCTCAATAAAAATATAAATGGGCCGATAACCCATTCTAGAAAATCTGTTTAAATGTTGGGCTATTAGCATGACGCATAATACGATTTGGATCACTCAGTTGTGCAGAATTTAAGGCCCACTAGCCACCTTTCAAGCTTGTCTTTCAAAAATAACTATTTTCATAAATTTCAAAGGATTTGAAACTCCAAGTTTCACTATGGAATTTGACACCCTGTGACAATTGCTATTTTCCAACAGGTGTTGAGCAGTGGCTATTGTTGTGAATTCTGCCTGTGAATGGTTGGTCAACGAAGATGATCCATGATGATTGAAGGACTAAGCATAAAAATCTTATAGCAGAATTGTTAAAAATGTTAAGATTCCAAGAACTGATAATTTGTCTTTAGTATTCAGAAACTGTTGAACTTTTTCAAGCGAACACGATTTTAGAAAATTGTTTCCATTTTTGCAGAAACTAAAAAACTTTTTCTCTAATGACATTTAATCGAGAAAATATCGCGTTATCATAAATATTGAGTTCAAATTAATAGTCAAAATAAAAATACTGAATTCGACGAAACCGTTGCTGTACTCTTCGTCGGCCCATGCTTATCGGTTCCATTGGTACCAACATTTAATAACGCAGAGCTACCCTAATTATCGTACAATTCAGGTGGCTCTCTTTGCAAATGGAAAATGACATTATTTCTACTCTATTATCTCGAAAAGTAGCTACTTTACTTTTCGGTTAATTATTTTGTGGTACCAAGTTCAATAATTGCACAACTGTGCACTCTATGATTTTTACTCTTTAAAGAAATACTTATTAGAATGTTCTTTTCACATTAAAAAAATTGTCATTCTTCTTTTTTCTTTTTTCTATAAAATTTTCTTCCTTTTTTTTTTTGCATTTACAAAGTTGTTTAAATACCCAATTCAAATATTTCATTTCATTGTTATTTAATAGTGTAGCCATTATAATTTAGAGTGACCAGCAGACACTCTTCATTAAAAAATTATATTGTGTATATAGAAAATTATGCTAAATATATAAATATAATTTTTTCATACATATTATTAAATCTTGAATATTTTAAAAAAAAAAAGGTGTTATTAATTGTTATTTTCGCCTTGCATTATGATTTGTTGTTTGTATTTTTAAAATTAAAAAAAGAAAAAGTTACAAGTTAACAAAAAAAAAATTTAAAATCGTGATATATAATGATGTGGGATGGAACCGCAACTATTTGATCATGACCCAGTTTGTGTTAAAATATATACATGTTAAAAGCTTAGATATAGGTGACTAAAGTGGGTTATGCTATGAAATAATAAAGAAGAACAAGAATATGTAGAGAAAGAGAGAGGGAAAGAAGTTAACTATTTCTTAATGGGATGAAATACAATGAAGGGGAGAAACCCATCTATTTATAGGGACAATTCCTCTAACTTTTCTCCAAAAGATAGACTTTAGTATAATATAAGCAACGTATATCATTTACAATACAAATATCTTTATAGACATTCACTATAATACAAATATGTTTATAACACTCCCCCTTGAATGTCTATGTGATAGATAATGTGCCTCGATAAGGCAACCCCACTAGAAAAACCCAGTGGGAAAAATCTAGTAAAGGAAAAGAGTACACATATAATAATACGCATTTGGCTAATAATTAAAAAGCACTTACAAGGAAAACTCAATGGGACAAAAAATCTCGTAAAAGTACAACGACGTATTAACTCACCCTAATTAGAACATCTTTGAATCTTTGCATCGATCTTGTGCACCATCTTTTTGAAATTTGCAGTTGGTAGAGTTTTGGTTAATAAATTTACCACTTTCACATTACCACTTGAGCAGATACGTACGTTAATATCATCATTTTTTGGAGCTCATGTGTGAAGAACTTTGACAAGATGTGCTTTTTCTATTTCCTTTATGATCCTCCTTTTATTTGTGCTATGCATGCTGCATTATCTTCATATAAAATTGTGGGTAATTTGTCATATTTCAAACCACATTTTTCTCTAATGAGATGTATCATGGACCTCAACCACACAAATTCTCGGTTTGCTTCATGAATAGCTATTATCTCAACACGATTTGATGAAGTAGCTACGAGAGACTGCTTTTAAATCTCAAGATATGACGATACCTCCACATATGAACACGTAGCCAGATTGAGATCGAGCTTTGTGTGGGTGAGATAAATACCCGGCTGTCAGCATAACCAACAAGATCGGGACTGCAATTGTTAGAATAATATAAACTCATATCGGTAATCCCTTTTAGATACCGCATTATGTGTTGAACCCTATTCAATGTCTCTGACAGACTATCTCTTTAGGACACAAGAATTTCCTCGTTCTTTTAAATTCTTCAAGGATTTTCCTTATATCCTTGATCTTTCTAGACATGAAAATAATTTCATTAGTGCATCAAGTTTTTCATATATTGTCGAGACTTATGAGGAACCTCAAAATAATTGCGTCGCATGAGGATCTATAATATAATAATGTCGGAATTTACGAAAATTTTTTATACCACAAGAATCTATTTATATCCATTAACATTATACTTGAATTGCATATTTTTAATTGACCAATCATTTATCTGTTCCTTACTTTTGTGATTTAAATTCAAGATCCTAGATCCATTTATGCATCACCCAAAAAGAAATCGAACGTGTTAAAAAGCAACAAAATAAACACCACCTTCTAATAGTTGTGGAGTAATAATAGTCATTACAGGCAATCCAACAAAAAATAGAAATTTAATACTCACGGAGATGTTATTAATTTAATACAAAAATTACTCCTCAGATATTTATGCATTTTTATTAAACTCATCTCAGTAAACGGATATTCGATCGATTTGATTTAATTTTAATTTATTTGATTTGATTTTTTATTTATAAATTTTTATTGGGCTTTATTTAAAAAGTGTGACTCATTCTTTTTCCTCGAAAGTGGGGTGGTAAAAAGAAAATATAATTTAAGATTAATAATTTTTTTAAATATACAATTTGAAGTTTTTAAGTTTTTAAAATTTTTTGTGTGGATTTAATATCCTCGCTCAATCATAATTAGAAAGTATCGCACATTTTGTCGACGTGGGTAAGTCAACAGTCAACAAAGTTGCCTCGGGTGATTAAAGATTTGGGGTTTGTTAGATTACGGAGTTTTGATGCATCAACCCGATGCGAGGACCAAGATCCCTTGCATACAGTTCACCAATTTGAGCTGGCGGGAAAACTTCACAAGACAGGCGGGCCAAAGTGCTTTTTAGCGGTAGTTTAGTCAAGATAGCGATGATGCGGTGATGCGGTATTTTTGATGCGACGAGGAGAGTGTCCTTGTCCAATGGAAGAAGCTTCATGTTTGTGTCCAAAAACCTAGTCCTTGGCACCTAGACAACAACAAGAAGCACACACAAACACTTAGCAAAATCATTCCAGAAAAAAACACACAAAAACCTAAGCATATTCTCTCCCAAGGCAGCCATCACCCCTTCTGCCGCAGCAGCCATTGTTCTCTCAAAAGTGTTCACTGCTTCGTCATCCACAAGGAAGGACGACGAGGACAAGCTCGAGACTTAGGGATTGCTAATTGGACTAGGGTGTTGTGCAGATAAGCTGACGTCATTAGTGTAGTTTCTTCTTATTTCAAATCATATTTTTCTTGTTTTGTCAGCTAGGGTTGGTTGATGTCTTGGCTAGAGTTAGCCTTGTAAACAAAGTTTGTTTGGTGGGTAGATGACAAAGGAGGTCATTGTGTAAAGTCTTGTAATAGAGGTATTGCAAGAGTGAGGAGATTAGGAGGTTAATCTCTTAGTTTGTACTAGAGTCTGTAAACTTTGTTGCTCAGATCTAGTAGAAGAGAGTTGAAAATCCTACGGGTGAGTGGTAGTTTTTTACCTCCTGTGAGCAAAAGAGGTTTCACGTAAATATCGTGTGTCGTCCTTTTTATTGCATTATCTGCGTGTGTGTTTGTTTCTGTTTCAGTGTAACCTGGTTGAGGGACCAGGTCATAGTACGGTGGTCGACCCATATAACTCTTCAATTGGTATCGGAAGCGGAGTTCTTTCTAAAGGTTAACACCTAGAAAGATTCTGTAAAATATGGCAGCACCACCAAACTTGGAGGAAGGGCGATCCACCACTGAACCCCCAGATTTAACGGACAATATTATGGGTGGTGGAGGACGAGAATGCATGATTTTATCATGGCGGTGAGCTATGGGGACGTAGTGTTAGATGGTCCCTATGTTCCCATGAAGTCGATGAAAGAAGGAGAGACAACCATCTCGATCCCCAAAGACGAGGAAGGAGTTCCAGCAGCAGGTGATAGAAAGCTCCTTCGAGAAGAATTATAAAGCAAAAGAAGCTCCTCATTAGTGTGGGAATAGGACGTGTGAGTACAACCGAATCTCCGCTGTGGGTCGGCCAAGGAGATATGGGATTGTCTCAAAACGGCTCATGAAGGACCAGCCGGGTCAAGCGGTCAGTGGACATGCTCGCCACTCAATATGAAATGTTCTCCATGAAAGATGGGGGAATCCATTCGAAATGCATACCAGGTTCACTTCCATCACAAATGAACTCTATTGTCTTGGAGAGGTAATAAAACCAAGTCGGCTTGTGAGAAAGATTTTAAGTGTTCTTCCCAAGTCTTGGGAGAGCAAAGTCGATGCCATCACTGAGGCAAGGGACTTGGATGCTCTTACTATGGACGAACTCATAGGAAACCTAAAAACTTATGAGCTCAAAAGGCAACAAGATCAGAATAGAAGTGAGCAAAAGAAGGAAAGAGGTTTGGCTCTCAAAGGAGCTCAAACAAGCTCAAGTGAGGAAGGCAGGCATGGCTTACGACCGGAAGGTTCCAAAAAATGATCGGCGAAGTGGAAGCTTTTCTAGAAACCAAGTGCAAACCGGGGACCCGAGTCCAAATGATCTCTGCCACAAATGTGGTAAATCAGGCCACTTTATAAAAGATTGCCCAATGCAAGGTTGACTACAAAAATTGCGAGGGCCAATGCGGAGAAAGCACAGAAGAAGGAATAGGGTTCAGATAAGTTCGGGCAGCGAGTTTCCAACTGGCGACAAGTTGGTAAAGCAAGCTCTCTAGCGCGGGAAACTCTTCGGATGATTCGGATAAGGATGAAATGGAGAGGATGCTTCAGTGATGACGGTGGAGGATGATCATTCACCCTTCAACACGATGTTCATTTTTCATGGCGGAGACTCAAATGCGAGATGGAGAAGAAGAAGAGGTAACTTTCCATGATAGTAAGAAGAACTTGAAAGATTTATAACTTGAAGGAATTAAGGTCGGTAGCTTGTGTACTAATTGACTCATTTTATGATCTGACTAAAGAAAAGGAAAGTTTAAATCTTTGCATTGATGAACTTGAATCACGAAAGAGAAACTTGATTGCTATTATCAAAGGAATTAGAAGAAATGCGAGAGCTAGTAAATGAGCAAGCAATTTCATTAAGAAGGGAGGGGTTAGTGACATCAAAGAAGTTCAAAGAAAATTAGAGGTAGAACTAAAAGCTTCACAAGAAGAGCTTGCCTCTATAATGAAAAAGAATTCTGAAATTGAAAAGGATGTTACCACCTTAAAAATTTGAACTTGAAATCCCTCAAATGGAATGTGCCTCACAAATCTTAGAAATTGAGGCGGGCAGAGATCAAATTCTAGTGAAGGGATCGGGTACAAAAAAACTTATCCTTACAACCCTCACAGTAAAATTATGGATCAAGATCCTGATAACTTGCTATGCACCCATTGTGGAAGGAATGGTCATCTTAGACACGATTGTGTCTCGAGGGCGGGGCTGCTCTAAAGGAGCGGTGAAAAACAAGGAAAATCGGGACACATCGGGGTACACAGTTGGAAGTTTCAAACAGTTACTTGAATGGTCAAATCGAAATCTAATTTTTCCTTTATCTAGGTACTGGGAACTCAAGCTAAAATGGGTTCCCAAATCTAATCTTTAATGTGTCCTTGCAGGGGAAAAGTGAGAGAAGGCGGTCGAAAATGGTACATGGATGTTAGGTACACTCAAAACACATGACAGGTGAAATTTGATAATTTTCTCTCACTTAAAAAGGCATACCAAGGAGGATCTGTGTCCTTCCGGAGATGGCAAAAAGGACATTCTTGGTGGAAAGATTGGAAAGTCAATTGACCATCTTATGAAAAATGTTTTCACAAATGGGGTTTTCTATGTAAATGGGTTGAAGTACAGCTTGTTAAGTGTTTCTCAAATATGCGACAGAGGAAATGAAG
Source organism: Datura stramonium (assembly GCA_018107945.1). Lineage (NCBI taxonomy): Eukaryota > Viridiplantae > Streptophyta > Magnoliopsida > Solanales > Solanaceae > Datura > Datura stramonium. The sequence goes on along the minus strand of JACEIK010000317.1, from coordinate 54,998 downwards.
TGAAGTTTCTTTCAGATCGATGCACTGTGAAAGACCTTCAATCAGGAAAGGTAATTCTGACCGCGAATAGATGCAAAAGCATGTTTGTAGCTGATCTTGACTCAGCCACTGAAGATGGTCTCAACTGCTTGAAAGTGGTCGATGATGAAGCCGCTCTGTGGCACAGAAGGTTGGGGCATGTGAGTTCTGTTCTTCTCAACAAGTTAGTGTCTAGGGACCTGGTTCGAGGACTTCCAAGAGTGAAATTTGCTCAAGGACAGATATGTGATGCTTGTGCTCAAGGGAAGCATACCAGGTCATCTTTTAAAAATA
>JACEIK010000317.1:2298-16603 GCA_018107945.1 Datura stramonium | reverse complement strand
GTGTTGACCGTTGTCGCGGTTATAGATTTGAGATCGATTATTGATAAAATACGAAGTTTAGAAAAATAAGAAAAGTTTTAAAATTTTAAATTATAAATATATCAAAATATTCTTTTAATTCTTGTAATTTTAAATGTGCTACAATAGGATAGGATGCTAAATTTAAAGAGTTAGTATTAAATTTAGAAAGAAACATTATTTTAATACAAACTTTAAAAAAGAAATAGAATAAGACACATAATTTAAAACGTTTCTTTCGCTCGATGGAAAGCTTTAGTAACTTGTCTTTCGATTATTTTGGTTAAATGTGAAAAAACGTTCACATTGGATTTACGGCTAAAAATAAGTAGACAAATAAAACGAGAGTGACATTACCAACACGACAAGAATATCGTATTGCCTAGACAAATTCAGCTTCAGAAAAGTTTAATTGCAAGTTGAAGATATGAGCTGTAAAAGGGCAAAAATGCGACTTAGCAAAGGCATCAACTGCGTGATTGTGATCTGTGAAGTAACATTCAAATTCTTGTAAAATCATAATATAGGCACTGAAACTAAAACACAGTGATGAACAAAACACCATGAAGTTCGACTAACTGCTGAATCATTGTGTCTAGTTAGAATTTTACATATATATACACGAGTTCTTTTTTCTCTTCTTCCTTGACAAACAGTGGAAAAAGGAAAGAACGAAAGATTAGAGCATGTACGTATACAGCTAATTAGTGAGAAAGATATCACTTCTGAAAATCATCTTCTGATAGAGAAGAATACATTTTGATTAGGGAGGGCACAGAAAGTGTTTCAAAAATGCCTAACAAGAACCAGGACTAGTCATCGTTCTCTTCATCTGGGCCACCATTACTATGGGGTGTTAGCATTAAAAATTGTCAAATAAGATCAGTTCTACACCTGTTTTGTCAGGTTGTTGATCTGCGGTTATGTTGTATTACATGTGTTCTCAAACTACAGTCTTTAACCTGTTCCACAAATCATAAATGTTAATCATAATCTGAGTTACGCATAAGAGTACTACGTGGCAGAACAAATGAAAGGGCTGCATTACCTGCATTCTTGCTATCATCGACAAGAAATCTTTGCACTGTTCAAGAGAAGCCTGCTCTTTCGCTGTTACTTTGGCAAGTTCACTTACCAAAGAATTTAAGTCCTCCACCTGAAAAATGACAAACTCTTTTAGGCATCCGCCAAATTATCACACAAGTCTTATCATATTTCTTAAATATGTGTCTGTTCGTAGAGCATATTACTACTGAGATGAAACAACAACAGTTGAGTTTTAAGGAGGAATTAAGGTGCTAGGTAACCTCAAGATACATGTCAGGAACAGTTACTATCCACTTTCACAAATCAAAGTACAGATTTTTAACACACCAATCTCTAACCAGATGCTTCTACAACCCACATGTTTTTATCACTGTTTACAGTCTTGAATAGGTATTGGTCCTTGGGTCATCTGCTTCCACCATACAATAGCAAGAGCTGTATTGCAACTACAATTTCATTCTGTCATTCCATCATGAAAACACAAGCAGGTTATATAAGCATCCCGAAGGATGTTAATTTCATCAAAAGGCAACTCCGTGTACTTAACTTCCGCTATACGGGGTCCGGGGAAGGATGGACTACATTGAAACTATTGGACACTGCCTAACACTTCATATGATAAAGTAAAAGTTGTTTGTTCACAGACAAACTACTGTGGACCATCCTTAAATGAACACCAGAACCACTTACTAGTTTATTCATCATTCAAAAGATGCCAACGTAATATTACTGTTGAGACAGAAGTTTCAACTGAAGAATCGTAGTACTGTAGTTAATAAAGATAGCAAAGAGATAAAATTTCCAACAGATAGGTCTAATTAAGATACAGAGGCATTTGCTGGTGTCATACTAATTAACAGGACATGGAATTTCCTGAAATGCTTCCTTTAGAAGACTAATTCGTTATCAGGAATTGACTGAAAGACCTTTTCTTTTTTAAGGTAAACTGCAAAGACCATTTTCATCAAGCAATACATAGCCTAGTGACAGTGGAGGCGCCTGAGTTAGATTGTTCCTCGGTGAGATCCTTTGTATAGATGATAGGATAGGAGAGGAGACTAGGCAGGGACTTTGTAATTCTCTTTATTGTACTATTTACAGTGCCCTCTTGGTGCTGATATTTAATAAATTACCTACCTTCATTAAAAATAGAAAATAAAAAAAAGAGGAGGAATCCATGTGGAGAAATACTAGGAAGACTGAAAAAAGTAACTTTTCTATGAGGTGGATCACATGGAATGTTTTATGGTGCAAAACTTGAGGGATTGATTGCACATTGGTGAGNAGATGGAGACGTATGTGCAAGAAAAGTGGAGAGACCCCTCGCTTCTTCATTGCGAGTGTGCTGATGGATTATGGAATCTGGTGCACCCTCATTATAAAAAAATGGAATTTGGTTTAATGCATGTTTAACATTTCATGGCTGCTTTAGAACAGTTGCTGAAGCCATTGTGACTACGAGATTGCGTCAAATTAGAGAGAAAGGTCTATGACTAGAACCTTTATGAACCTTCTAGAGGACTAGAGAGAAACAAAAAAAAAGTCTCGGGATTGAGAAGCCGGTGTGAAAATCAAGAGTGCCTACTTTTCGACTTGTATTTTTGGCGAAATGAAGATACATTTTATAAAGGTATTTGTCAGATTTTTCTGAAGCTTAACTAGAACTTTTATTTATTCAACTTTTGGCACCTCCTTGTGTGTATTAATGAGATGATTCTTTTGACTTATCAAAGAAAAAAAAGGGGTAAATGCATCCAGGTACAGGACTGGCCAACCATAACTAGCTGAGCATGGAGGCATACTTGTTGCCGTTTGTTGCTTATCTGGGTAACAGGATTGGACAACATTAGATTAAAGTAATTACTGCATTTCTGCAAAAATTAAGCAAAAGTCCCAGATTCCTTACCACTCAAACTAGCAGCTTTCAACAGACAGAAAAGTACATAAAATAACTCCTAAAAAATTTCCCTCATATGGCAGTAACGAGATCCAAAGGTTTCAAATGCTTAAAGACACAAGTGAAATAATCATACAGCTAACAGCTTAATTTTTTGATGAGGTGGTTCATACGATTCAATATGTTTTATTGGTGTTGCTTGGATACAATCAAGAAGACTTGATGCGCGGGGAAACTAGAAATTTGGAATAAACTTATTCTAGAAGACTAAAATTACAACCCATTCTGGAATTTGGCAACCATGCTTCATCGCTAATCTCATCTCTTATTATATGCTAACAAATGACTGTATGGCGTCATTCTGTAAGACATTGGGTTAACTCATCCTTTTATATATTTCAATGCGAACGAGTCGACTCAGCTGCTGATAGTCTGCTTTCAACCATTGATAGGTTAAAATGCACTAAACTTGCTAACTTTTGTTATTAATTGAGTAGATCTTTTGGTCTAGGCTTCAGTGAAGAACTGGAGTTCCAAGTCCAACGATTGTGTAATCAAAAGCAGGTCTCCAGGTTGCAATTTTTTTTTGGGACTGCATGAAAATTAAACAAATTACAACCTGGAGACTTGCGCTTGGCAAGTGGTATCTAAACAGATTAAGGTGAGTTCTCAGATTAGGGCTGGCCCATATCCACTGAATTTAGAACCCATCTGCCACTGGCCCTCAGGGAATTCTACGTTATCAAAAGGAAAAAAAAGGTGAGGTTCTCAGATTTTTTATCCATAACCCTCCAAATCTTCTGTTCATATATTTGTTTATTCCATCATATATTCTGCCACATCCAGAAGATGAATGTAGCAGAGATGAGAATGCTAAAATGGAGGTGTGAGCATACTAAAAGAGATATGATTAGGAACAATATAATATGGGATAAGGTGGAGTAGCGTCCGTGACGGATAAGATGAGGGTAGCAAGACCTAGATGGCTTGAGCATGTGAAGAGATGGTGCGTAGATGCATCAGTAAGGAAGTGTACTATCACATGAATTAGGAGAGGTAGAGGTAGGCTGAAGAAGAACCGGGGGAAGTAATTAGACAAAACATGGCGCAACTTCAGCTTACTGAGGACATGACCCTAGATGGGAAGGTACGGAGGTCAATAATTAGGGTAAAAGGATAGCCGGTAACCGAGTAGTGTCGCACTTTAGGTGAGATAAGCAAGGTATTAGCCTCCTCTACACTTTTACGTACTACTAGTATTATTTAATATTCACATAGCTTCTTATTCTCTGATGTATTTTACTATATGTTGCTCATTTGCTCTGTATCTTGCTATTTGCTGTCATATTATCTTTTTAGTGCATCCATGCTTCGAAATCTTCTCTTTTTGTTCCTTTCTTTTCTCTTCTTTCCTTCTTTCCTTTTATTCTCCTCTTTTGAGCCGAGGGTCTTTCGAAAACCGCCTCTCTATCCCACAAAGGCTGGGTTAAGGCTTGCATGCATCTTACCCTCCCCAAATCACACTTGTGGGATTACACTGGCTATGCTCTTGTTGTTCTTGTTATCATATATTCTTCTTTATATTCCAGTTAACCCTTTCCCCACACATAATTCCATTTTATGTCTCAAAATTTTGCTGCAGTTTACTAATGGTATTCCATCCCTACATGTTGGCCCCTTTAGCTACAAAAAAACTAATTAGGAGATGCCAATGTAAAAGCTTTAGGCTCTAGTATGAATAATGATAGAGCTAATTCATTTTCATGTATAGAATATCTGTGGAGCAGCCAGGATAGTATAGTGTGTAACTTCAGCTAGGCATCGATGCGTGAATCAAATTATGCTCCCGTCTATGTAAATCAAATTATGTTCTAAATGGTGATGTTAGTCACATCTATGGTTTTCAATCTATTCATCTTTAGGTAGACAGAAAAGTGAGCATAACAAGGAAAGAAAGTTTCAGAGATCAATATAACCTTTTAACATGAATCTGGTACAAACAGACTAGGCTCATAAGCTTGATCGAATAAATTTTACATTATGGTAAAACTTATCTCATGAGCTTTTCCGTTCAAGGTTACAATCCAGAATTGAAATGCTGGCACGACTATCTGCAGTCCAAGGAGACCTCAGTGCCATAGCATTACATAGTCTATGGCAATACATTCATTTATGGGTCGCTTTGACTATAAAGGAAAAATATTTTGCTACAGGATTAGAATACGTGCTACAGTGGAAGATACACATGTCCAGAACCTCATTGTTTCTCTAATTTATGTTTGTTAGAGATTCTCACTCAACTTTATTCTTTTCTATTTCAACCAGTAAAACTGCAAATTGCATTCATTTGTCATACATCTATATAGATGACAGGGTATTTAAAATAACTTAACATTTCTGCTATTTGACAAAAACGTGATATCTGTTCCAAATAGTTTTTTAACTTCTAGCTTTATATTAACAAATATACGAGTATCTCTGCAACAGAGATTCCCCAGACTACTGGGCAAAAATTATTTCAATCAAAACACTAAAATTGGGTCAGAGAATGAGAATGCTTTCAATCTCTTACTTTTTCCCCTTACCACAATTGGAGACAATGAACATCGCTTTGATTCATGAGTAAGCACCGAGTCTAACAGATTAAATCCAACAAATCTGCCTAATACTTTTACCACAGTAAACATTCTATAGTTCTGGAAACAAAGGGTTTTAGCATGACAGACTTCTTTTGGTTTAATTTTTCCTTGTCTTTTCTAATTGTTATCCTTATCATTGCACTCCTTTCAAGGTTCTGAAAATTGGTCTTCAAATATGGAAGTTGATCTTCTTTCCATTTTTTCCCTAACAATGTTCCTCTATGAAGTTGTAGAAGATTTAAAGGGTTCCCAACTTCATGTAACAAACTACTTTAATTAAGTTCCTTATTATTTTTTTAAAATAATTGTGGGGTCTGGGCCAACTTGAGCGCACCTCGACTAATTCCACAGGGTATCTGCTACCTCCCACAAGCCCGGGTATTGGGTAACTCTATCCACCGAGGCGTAGCCAGATGAAAAAAAGATCACCTAGTGTGTTTGCCTCTTCCAAGATTTGAACCTAAGAGCTCAACCCACTTCATTAACCACTAAGGACACGCCCTTGGGATCCCTTATTATATAGGAGTTCTTATGGAATTCTCTGCATAACATATTGCTTTGACTGCAGTAGTTTTAAGAGTATGCTTGTTCCTATAATACTAAGGAGAAAGAAATGTGGCAGCAATGAAGCCTGACAAATTATCTTCTTAAGAGAGTTTTTTAAAATTAGACAATGGTGCTTTATTAAAGCAAGTAACAAGGGAATACTGCAAAAGAACAACAAAAAGATTACATCCTCAATTCAATAACTTTCAGCTCATAGTTTCTATAAGATCAACAAGCTAAAATACATCCCCCGCAATTTGTTCCTTACACAAAATATAAATACTGTAAGCACCTATATTTTACAAATGATATATGATGTTTTTCTCAAGCATCTCTCTTATTTTGTAATATATGCGGAGATGAAAAAGATAAATACCGTGTCTTTTACTTTGAATTTTTTATCACTTGAGATGAGAAAAAGATAACAGATTTGAAGAGGATCCATGCTGTGCAATTAGTTGTAACATAGGAACAATCTTTCTATTTTTGGGTAACCGAGAAATTCCCAAGGGCCAGAGGGCCCATGGTGCACAGAAGAGCAATTTTATTGCTATTCAATACGAACTTCAACATCAGTTGTGATCTACTTGATTGACAATATTTTATTGTGCTTTTATATCCCTAACAGATTTATCAAATACAAAAGAAAAACAAAAAGAAACTAGTAAAATGACTATGCATTAACTTAAGTCATGGAAACAGTCAGCACTAACAGAAAGATGATTAGATTAATGAGGTTACCTTGCCCAAAATGGAACCGACTGAGGTTGCCACTGCCTGCATCACACCATGTGCTGAACTAATAGCATCCTTTAAGTTTTGTATGTTAATCTGTTGATATTAACACATAGAAAAATCATATGTGGACTCTTTGTGATTCAGTGAAGAACAGAAATAAAACTAAAACCAAAATATGTGTGTCACATAACTACATACATTAGCTCCAACAACTGGGAGACGGAGAGTGCTAGCTTTCAAGGCTTCAATTGCTCCAAGGAGTGATATGGAGTGTTCTTTATCAAATGAAGCCCAAACTTCTAAGGACATCATCTACATATGAAAAGAATCAATTTAGCTTGGCAATGATCATCTAATGCCTACAGTTACTCTCTTTCTGATAACAACAACAAGGCCACATCAATTAGATCAACTTGAAGACACTTTCTAAGAGTCTCAGAGACTTGTTCAGAGTAACAAATGGCAGTTAATATTAACAAACTATCAGATTTCAGATCTGGACTTTGTTTGCAGATACATTGGCTCTGCTTTGGCTGAAATGACTGACGCAGATGAACCATATATGAAAAATAAAAGATGGCATTTGTGCACAGAAAATGTAAATTAAGTGAGGAAACTGGATGCAATTTTATTTGCAAATAATAGTCATAATTAAGTATTTTAGGGCTTTGTTGTTATTGAAGGTGAAAACTAACATCTAATTGCTTTCGCAACAGCAGAAACTCGGAGCAACAAGACAAACACAGAAGAGTTCAGGAACTCGCCTCTAGAGTTGGAAGAACATCAAACAAGTCATAGACTACTTTTATGTTAATCTTACTACTACAAGTCATAGACTACTTTTATGGTAATCTGACTATTACAAGTCATAGACTACTTTTAGTGAAAAGGTACCTTGTGGAATAGTCAAGGCAAGCTGGCCAAGCACCACCGTCATTTAAAAAAGGGGAAAAAACTTAAATAAAACAAAAGAGTCTTTTAACATGAACTTATAAAGCACAGGAACTTGCATAGTTACATGTAGAAGCAATGATTTGACAGCGAGCTCTCCAACGTTATGAATATGGCACAAACTTATTTTTAACTCAAAATACAGGGTTAGGATAATGTCACAAACTTAAGAACACATAGCAGTAACTTTCATGCTGACTATCAAAGTAAGGATATTAAAACAATCAATTTTGAAACCCACACTTGGGAGGTGCAAGCATGGTTGAACAGTTGATAAATCGGTCAGATAGGGTAAGTTGTAACTTCTGCCAATTTCTCATCCATTTACCTATTTTTCCTCACCTGCTCATTCAATAACCAAGACATGTATGAATATGAAATGGAAACAACTCCCCTAGTCAGAAATTGTCCTAATTTATTATTTTACGTTGTTCCTAAAGTAAACGCATTTTGGAGAAGAAACTCTTAGTCTCGCTCTTCATTACTTTCTCAATATTCTACTATGAAAAGTACATCTGACACCCAATAAAATTGGTTCAAATTCCACTGGAATTTTAATTTATCTCAAGAATGGACCTAATTCTATTTCAGTACAATAAAAGTTCGGCTGTTTTCAACTATTTTCTTAACCATCATGCCCACGTGAATGACAACTTGTATTGGCATGGTGGAAGTATCAATTCATCCCATTCTTCAAATTTTTACTTCGACTTTATGCTATCAAAAAAAAATGTCTGGGTGAACTTGTGGGAGGTCCAAATTTCAGTAGAAAAAACTGTCAAAAAATTTTAAGCGCAAAAGATTATTGCTGGGAATTTACAATTTTTAGTTGCTTCTTTATACTTGGGTTATTACCAAGTAAATTTATTCCAAACTAAATTCATAATTAATGAACCAGGTACCACATAGAATTGGATGGAGAAGCAGCTAAAGTGAATACTGAAAAATGAGAAGCAGCCCAGAACACATTCTGATCTTTTGAATGTAACACCTAGTCAGGTAGGAAGGAGGAGAGAAATTTTCCATCCCTATCCGAATAGAGCTGACATGAGTAGCGTAGTCAACAAGATTCGTGAGCAAAATGAAGAGGCAATTGTCAACAGGTCAACAGCATCACTCCTATTCAGATACCCCAGTTAGTATTTGCTGGATTTACAGGGCAAAGAGAGGAGCACCAAGGAATATGGATAGTTTAGATAATGCAAAAATATTAAAAGAAGTTGGCTTGGATTTCAACGAGTTCAGGATCAAGCATGATGAAACAGAAAATTATGCAACTGTCTGAATGTGAATACAATCCAATATTGAGGAAATTTGAAAATATGAAGGACCTGAACTGATTCCACTTGTACGTTCCAATTTTAGGCATAATTCATGGATGACGCAGTTGAGGGTTTTATTTCATATGCCAAAGAGGTAGATCAAGCAACTCCATAATTCAATAATAACAAGCAGAGGAAAGAGGCAATTATGAGGCTTAAGAAGCAAATACCCTAAAATTTGGCTGCAGCAGGTTGGTTGATTTTACCATGTGGGAATATCTTTTTAACAGAATATATCAAAATACGGATGAAACCAGCAGATCATTTCACCCAAAATCCAGCAAAATTTATAATATTGAAAATGTACTAGGGGAGTAAAGGGCTGAGACCATACCTGTCCCTTTAAAATGGAAGCTAGCTTCAGCTTTTGCCTCAGCAACTGTAGCCTGTGTCTCTTCTTAGTGACTGTATCACGTAGGTCTGAGATTGTTATCCATGCATTCCACAGAGTTTTCTGCAAAAAAGCTCAATATGTTCGTTCTTAAAATGGATTACAATCTTGCTTATGAATCAGCAGAAACTTATTAAAGGAACTAAGATAATGCCTTCAGAAAGAAGGTAGTAAAGTGGCCCAGATTAATAGAACACTCCATTAGTTCGTTTTGTAGCAGCCTACATACAGTCATTCAGTACCTAATACACAGATAGATACGGCGTGAACATCCAAAAGAAATTAGCTAGAACAACATTCTATATGGTCTACTTGCAAAATTCAGTACCCCTTTTTGGAAAAGTAACCTACTGCAATACACAATTACTAGGTTGGTAAAAACAATGACCTCAGTAATTAGCACAAACTCCAATATGTGGAAAACTAGCGTAAACCTTTTTAAAACGCCGAAATAGATAATAAACTTCTCAATTGTAAATTTCTCACTTGGTATGCATGAAGCTCAAACATGAGCTTGTAAAACTATAAGCAAAAGAGTACTCATAGCGAGTTTGAAACTTCTGCGGCTCAAATTGTAGAAAGTATTTCTATTAACAAGAACTCTTTCCGTTTTCTTCAGTAGAAGCTAGATCTCTGATAATAAGCCATTTTAAAATCCAACTACAATGGTTAAATATAATTAGCCAAAATGTCATGTAAAGACCAGTTGCAGTTGTTGCAATCTTTATAGCCACCTAGCTAATTGAAGCTATTGTCATGACAACTTGAACAAAGTGAATGGGATCTGATCAAAGCTTTCTAAGAAAAGGAGTGCAGAACCATCAAACCGATCAATGTTAACGGATAAAATTCACTTTAAAAAAAAAAGAGAGTTTCACTAAATTTTACCTATCTCAATTAGAAAGTGAGAAGAACGTCCAAATAGATGAACTTATAGCTTTTAGTTAGAAACTTCTCTTGTAACATCTCTTATCCACAAACTAAAATTGAAGGTTAATTTGTATAAGACCAGGAAGCAAGAGAGTTCCTTAGTAGGCTATTGGCACAGCCATGCTCCTAGCAAAATGACCTTATTTTTTTGGACAGCAGCTTGGGATGCAATCTTAACAGTTGATAATTATATAAGAAACAAAAGAATAAATATTAGCTGCTAGTTTTTGTGCAAAGAAGCTAGTGAATATATTAATCTTTTGCTCATTCTCTGTAAGATAGCCCAACCAAGGATTGGAATTTCTCATTGCAATGTTCTGGTGCTAACCAGACAATTCCTAGGATGTTATTCAGACCCGTCGATGCTGGAGAGGACAGAAAAAAGGACCAGAGGAATAGAGCTTGGAATGTAATCCCATGAGCAGTTATGCAGATTATATGGAGAGAACAAGACCGAAGGAAATTCAAGGAATAGGTAAAATGTTTGATCAGATTTTAAAATTGCACCATTATCATCATTTTTGAAGTTAACAAGAGATCCCCACATGTATAGAAAACTAGTTGGATTCTGTAGATAGGGACGCTAATCTCTAAAGAGATCTATACAATTCGCCCTGTGCCTTCTTTGTCCCTAGATGTCATCTATTACCTACCAAATAAAAACTCCTCTAAGAGGAATAATTTGAAGTGACTTGTTCACATAGTTCTTCTGCAAATATGAAAGAATCTGAGCCCCCCTTATCTTATTTCTCACAGCCCGCAAAGTCAGAGGAAAACAGTTAGATAATGAGGTGAGCATACATGACAAATCAATCAATCAATCAACTACAACTCAATTCCAAACTAGTTGGAGTCCACTATATGAATCCTCTATATATACTGCTCTATTCGGGCCTATCTTGATTCCAATGATGGTAAGTAATTTGTCTTTTAAGGCAAATTTGAATTTCAGGATAGCAAATACACGCCATAGATGATAAATTCAATTCAAGTTAAGAGATTCAAACTTTCAAGTGAAAAAAAAAAAACCCCGCTTTACCTCTGCACTGTGTTTCTGCACCAGCAAAGTTGCTTCAGTTGTAGCGTTTACAAAGCGCCACTGTAAGTGTCGATTGTAAAGAAGCCGCAGCAAGTGTGCATCAACAATTCGGTTTTCGCCTACCTTCCCCCTCCGAACATCAACAGCAAAACTAAGAACTGACGGGGTCTCAATGAAGTTACTATTAATGGTGCTAACCACATTTCTGACACGAGATGGACTAGGCATTCCTCTGGAAGGAGATGATCCTATGAGCTTGCTAGGAGATGCAGACCGAATGCCACCACGAATAGGCGATGACATTGCTCGTGGGGACGATATTGGGACATCACTAGGGTACTTTCTCAACTTCGGTGGCGCAACCAATTTGGACCCTGGACTTGTCGATAGAGGTGAACCTGGATCCTGCAATCTCCTCAACCTACTGTTTGTTTCTTGCCAAAATCTAGCAGAAACAACAATTCCACGAGGCACGCCGCGTATACGGGAACTCCCACCACACTCCTGCACTCCTGAAGTACTTCCAGAAGAAACACTGTCCGTGTCAGATGCAGTAAGATCAGATGGCAGAGATGAATCATTATTTGTTGAATTTACATCCTGAGCTTGTTCAACAGCCTTCAAAGGCTCTGCATTTCCTAAATCAAGACTCAACCTGCCATCAAATGAAGCCCTCCTTTCATCAATCATAGATTGCTGCAGTGTCCTAATTACATTCCCAGATCCAATAACCTTGTTTCTGTCCCCATTACTACAATCTAAGCTCCTCGCCAGCGGATTCCCCTGCCTGGTCCTCCCGGGCCAACGGTGCTGATCAACAGGCTTAGAATTCTCCAACTGATCTGCCCCATCAGCTTTCCCCCTAAGGGGAGTAGTAGTCCTCCTCCTCTCTGGGGTACCCTTCCTTAAACTACTCAAATTGGGAGAAGGTGGAGCCGCTTTAGTCTTACTTACTGGGAGTGAAAATGTTTCACCTTGAAATGATACAGATAAACTCCTAGTAGATGTCACCAGCAGCTTTGTTGCTGCAGAAACTTCAGCTACATTGCTTACTTTTGAATCAAGATCAGCTGTAAGGGGCCTGGAAACTGAGGGCCGCCTCCGGTCCACTGAAACAGATCTTTTGGGAGCTGAAACCGGAGTATTTGACAAAAGGGTGGAGTTTCTCGAAACCAAAGGAGACGGGAATCTTCTACTAGAAGAAGAAGTTGAAGATACTGAGGAAGAATTTGAAGAAGAAGTGGAAGGAGAAGGAGACATGTACCTAGATTGGACAGTTCTTGATTTGGGTCTTTTTGGGTTAGCAACTCCATTGTTGTCTTTCTCAGAAGGCAGTAACGGGGGTCTTCTTGGAGGCTCATCTTGCGATGGGGTTTTGGGGTTTTGTCGGCCAGTTGAAGCTGCTCCAGAAACAGCAGCAACCATCATCACACACATACACACAAACACACACTTTCTCTCTCTCTCTCTCTCTCTCTCTCTCTCCAAAATGGGAATTCACCTCTCACATTGTATTTTTTCAAAACAAAATACACTTACCCATTAGCCCTTTCCGTGTCTCCATGGCCGAAATCCTGCAAGAAAGATTTAAGATTCAAGAAATCCCACCATAACTCAAGACCCCATTATGAGTTTCTGATAAAGTCCACATTTTTTTCCCTCAAGATTTTACAGCTAAAAAGGGCACTAATTAAAGGAGAAAGATGACGAAACAGAAAAAGTAGCCAGTGGTTTTCCGGCGAGAGTGAAGAGCAAGAGGTGAGGGCTGGTAAGGGGAAAAGGCTCAGATTTGGGGGTACAGAAAATTGGTACATCTCTTAGCTACTATGGGTGAATTTTGGGGTTTTGTGAATCTTTGGAAAGACGTTACGCTAAGCAAATCACAATTTTATGTTACAATTATTTCTTAATGATTTTTAATTTGCTTCCTTTCCCCCAACTAGAGTATAATTTAGAAAATGATTATTTCAACTTATTTTCAATTAAAACAAATCAGTTAAAATTTGTATTTATATATAACAGCACAGGCGTGTGACTAATTTTATTTATTTATTTTTTCCTGTCTATTTGCGAGTGGAGTTCGTAGGTATTGATGGAGGTGTCCCAACTCCACATAAAAAGCTCCCATACTTGAAATGCAAGTAATTACCTTTAATTATTTTTGTTGCTTTTATCCTTTTTTCTCAATATCGAATATGACACATATTAAAAAGAAAAATAATGTGTTATAATAACTCTAATTCCATAGTATTTTAGGGGCTATCACCCAAGTTATAATTTATTGTATAAATAATTTAAAAAAAGGTTAAATTCAATTTTAAATAGGTTATCATATGTATAAATATGTTAATTAGCTATTCGGTTGATATTATATTTATATATTTATATAAAGTGAATTGTTGCTTAAATCATCTAGTGTTTTTGGCCTTTGCTAAGGTTTTTCTTACCTACTTCATTGACCACTAGGTTACACCCTTTGATGCATGCGGCGATCTATTTGCTTTAATATTTTTCTATTATTTATGTTGTTTAGTTTCTAAATATTGATATAATTGAGTTTATGTTTCATTATAAAAGTTATTTTATAACTCTTAGTATGATGAGAATAGGTGAAATTAATCAAATATTGGAGTAGTAGTTTACTAGACCATAACCAATTCAACTCTTTCTAACTCAAGTTGTTGATCTTCCTTTTTGCAATACAAAAATTGTACCATTAGCAATAGTTTTTTGGGAAAACGGAAATTGTATAATTTGCTACTATATGACAAACTAAACTATTTCAAC
>JACEIK010000316.1:480731-495148 GCA_018107945.1 Datura stramonium | reverse complement strand
CTTTTTGGAGCAAGGTTACTTGCCATCACTGCACTACAATGATGTGACACCTCCATCGTTCCTGCATCCACAACGCTTTTCTTCTTTAAAAGCTCCTTCATAAATTTCGCATAACCTGGCATTTGGAGCAACACATCTACCAGCAGTAAGTTGATGAATAGCTTGCTAAACATCTCAATATACTTCTTGAACTGGTTGTCCTCTTTTTTTAGTTAACTGTTGGGGTTAAGGAGATGGAACTCTTGGTGCTTGGCCTTATGGGGACCTCCTCACCCTCTTCATCAACATTCACATCTTTAAAAGGAGTCTCAACCTCTTCCTTCTCGAGCACTTTTTCATCCTAAACACAAATAGGTGCATTTAGTACCTCATCACTCAAGTCTTCTTCAATTGGCTTAGCATAGAAACCTCTTTGGGCTTACCGCCCGCATTAGTAACAACCTTCCCACTCCGTGTGTCACGCCCCACCTTAGGAGGCATGACTGGTACCTAATTCCACACTGAAACTTGGCCAACCTGTCTAGGAATATGCATCTATGGTGCCTGCCAGCAACTCAAAATCAAGAAAACAAATTGCTATATCTCGACTGTAAACACAGTCTCAGGCCGACAAGGCCACACACCAACCTGTAAAGGAAAACAGCCAACCCAGCAACATAATAACAAAGGGATCCTCTACGGGCCGACAAGACCACCATATTGTCTAATCATAATTGAAGGAAAGCAGGCAGTAATATTCATACTATAGCCGAAAAGGCTGCTACTAACAAGCTACACTAGGCCCTATATGGTCAATACACAAAATATAACATACATAGTCCCCACACAGCCAATAACAACCAACTAACTGAAGACTATAGTCTGCAAGCCACTAAGAGTAAGAATATAGGTCAGGACAAGGCCCCGGCCTACCCAAATGCTATAACAATAAAAGAAGGTAAACCTCTATAACCTGGCAACTTTGAATGAAAGGAGTTGGTCAATCTGCTGACTTTGAATAACTGCAAGGAGGTCCTGAACCATGTCTATATAAACGTGCAGGAAAGTATGCAGCGCCCAATGCGTGGGCGTCAGTACAATATGTACCAAATATGCAAGGCAGTAAAAAAGCTGAATAGAAGCTGATAAAGAACTAAAAGTAATCACTGAAAAAGGGAAGAAGTTAACCTATAATCTTTCTCACTTATAACCTGCATTTAGTAACTCACTACACGAATAAAAGCTAGAACTGCATGACTATACATTCATAAGTTATATCTAACAAGCAAGTATACAATCAATAACCTAACCTGGCCCCTATAAGCCTGGAAGGTGCAAGCAATACAAAAATCACCTACCTGGGCCCTCATAAGCCCCGACAGGCGCCACTCAGTCTATGTACCCCCTACTGGTACCCCTAAGGTCCTGTAAGTTACTGTATCTAAACCATCTAGGCTCTTGTAACTATATTTGAGCCGTCTGGGCTTCTGTAACGCCACTGCGGCAAAGAATAAGTCTATAAGTGAATAGACTTCAATATGGCCACGTAGGCTTCACTTTAGTCTTTACAAACAATATATGGCTTGGTATGAGATACAACATTGTAGCTTCGTAAGCAATCTATAGCTCTGTAAGCATTAGCAACATCGTAGCTCCGTAAGCATTATATAGCTCTGTAAGCAGTTCGTACAACTAGAAGCCTCTTAGCTATTCATGGTGAGAGGCAGTACGAAATACAATCTACCCCAACCAGGGATACTATGCTACAATCCACAAATCTAGTCACTTAAAAATGCGTATCTATCCTCATAGGCCTAACGCGACCACTACTAGTCCCTAACACAGTTTATATAGCCGCTAACAGGCACACCCCGTGCACCCACACCTGGATAGAGGGCCTTATTAGTGACTACAACCTCCGTCGGCTCAGACGGACAAGGACGAGGCCTAGGTGACCAAAGTGATAGGCTGAAGGTCATGCTAGAACAATGATAGCTTGTAGGAGAAAAGTAAGGTCACAGGAGACCAACTATTTTAGTTCCTCCGATTAGAACAATTGTGGGGCTGCTATTGATCGGACATGCTCCTAAGCAGTCAGACCTAACCCTCCATAGGCAGCTTACTATAACTCCTAGTCTAGAAGTAACATTGTGATATTCTGGTTCAAGTCCCTTTAGGCCTTAACTTAGTCTGTTCAGATTTCATATGGCTTCCTTGGATGGTTCATAGCCACGTAGGTAGGTATATCTGGACCTAGCCCTTCACGGCAACATGTACCTGGGCATCTATAAGAGTAACCTGGAGCGTTATCCTTACATCTCACTACTAATAAGGTTTCCTCCTTACGGTATCAATTAGTCTGTCAAACTTGAAACAACTGGAGTGGTTTCCTGAGCGACCTATAAGATAAGCATTGAGTCGGCTGAAACTAAGGTCATTGGCAGTATCCAGTCATATGGAAGGCTGTCGCTCAGTTCACTAGGTAACCCTGGTGCCACTGACATGAAGGTAATACCACCCTATCCAAATTCTAGCCCTGGAGACGTCAAGGTACACCAATGACCTCTGGGAAAGCTTTACTAACAATATAGGCGCTAAACTGAAAGTTATGTCGCCCAGCTAAGTCCTATGCTGTCCAACTTACCAAGTCAGTCCCAACAGGTAATCATAAACCCCTAAGGCCTTGGTACGATAGCAAAACATCAGAACACCTCTAAATGGTAAACAGGTGAACGGGGAACTCTCTATGGCGCACCCAGTGTTGGTCACACTTAACATACCCTTTCCCGATAAGGGATACTATGGTATAATCTCAATACGTCTTATAGCAACTAACCACAATGTACATAATCATTATCTACTATCAGTAGCTAATCACAACATATAAGATCATTATCTACTTTCAAGGTCATAGGTCGTATCACTATACGACGAGAGTAACTTGCCAAAGAGATAAGCCTTAACTTACCTCGAGTGTTGATTCTCATTTATCCAAATGTACAACCTGTAGCCTATAATTCCACAAAATTGTAGTCTTTACGCTGAAAGAATAAGGATATTCTCAATAATAGGAATGGCTAATAACAATATCTTTTAAAGAACATTGACTACAATTCAACTTTGTTTAATTTGTCCAAAAACTCACAAATTCTCAATAGTCTAGAAGGTAAAAATGCTTACCTATCACTTATAGCCGCTTAGGACTCAATTAAAAGTGATTTATACAATTCTACTCGGTAGGACTCTTTGACTTGGATCAATTTCAAAGAAATAACTCCATAGAGACTTTCTTCATAGGTCTAGGATTCATTACCTAAGAAGAATTGACTTTTGGAGGTGATTTGATGGTGTAATTCAGCCTCTAAAAGTGAAAACCCTCGAGCCCTTATCTCCTCCCCTGAGCTTTCTATTTTGGGAAATGTTTTAATGACAAGTCCCACACTTTAAAATGCCTATGTAGGGAGGCAGAGGAGAGGTGCTGTGGCGTGCTGCTCAACGCGCTAGGATATGAGCGTGGCCCGCCTCTCCTTGCACTGAGGGAGGGGCGCGATGTGGCGCTTAGTGCGTCGTGCCTCTAGTATCGACCTCCTGCTCGCTCAATAAAGTTCTCATATACACATTCTCTGGTCCCTTTCTTGCACGCGTTGTACTCCAAAACTCTCAACATACGTACGCGCACGTCACTAAATGATAGAAACTTATGGGGTTTAACACCGTGTGACTATAGCATGCAATGTCCATCTTTCTTTGGGTTCAGCATCGTGTCACTAGAAGGATTCCTTTCATTCTTGCATTAAATTGGGTGGATAGATGATTCATTTGGGCTTCCAAATGTCTGATTGAAGTTGAATCGGATCTCACCGTTTTAGCTAGATTAGACACCTCTCTTTTTAATTCTTTAATACCGCTATCGGTGGACTCCACTTTCTTCAATACTCTCGTAAGTATCTCCTCAATCTTGGAACTACCCACATCACTTACACTAGGCTGCATCGGGGCCACATTATATTTAGGAGGGATAATATACTGGTTTGCACTTCGGTGGTATCTATCCCCATCCCATTCAGGCCCACGATTTCTCCATCGTTGTCTCTATCTCCCCATCCATGATTATCTCGGTCTCTCCAACCTTGATTCCCATAACAAGGATTCCAAGGGCCTTGGTTGGCACCTTGATATCCTTAACAAGTACCAATTATCTTGCCCATCATGAACTGACACTCCTCTTCATATCTTGGCTGCGAGACATCTTCCTCATATGAATTTTGACCTTAGGTCCCAATACCATTTACTCCTTTGGTTATGGACCCCAACATGTGCTTGGACATCAACTCCACTTGGATCATCATTTTGGCCAATGTCTCATCCGCTCTTCATTTTTCCTCCTCAGCTCGGCTGCTAGTTGGTTAGAAGATGTACCACTTGTGGACACCTCAGTGTCTCTAGTGTGCCAAGATCTATTAGTCTTTGTCATCTTATGAAAAAGGGCCTTGGACATGTGAAATGTTTGGTCCATGGTTGAACCTCCTGCAAGATTATTAGCCACTAATTTTGTTGATAGAACAAGGGACCAATAGAAGCTTTGGAGTAGTACCTCATCTCGCAGTCCATGATTAGGGAAAATGGCGACCTTCTTCTTGAATCGGAGCCACACTTCATGAATAGGCTCTCTCGGAAGCTGCCTAAAATTTTTAATCTCATCCATTAATTGGAGCATTTGGGAAACTGGAAAGAATCTGTCGAGGAATGCTTCATTTATCTCATTCCATGATGTGATGGAACCGGGAGGCAACTCCTCCAACTATACCGTGGCCTCTTCCATCAAAGAGAATGGGCATAATCTCAAATGGATGGATTCTTGGATGATGTTGTTTATATTGAACGGTTGACAAATTTCAATGAAGTTTCAGAGGTGCTGATTAGCATTCTCACTAGCTTGTCCTCCGAATAATCCTTTCATTTGCAACACATGCAATATGGTGCTTGTTACATGGAAGACCGCATTCCCTATTGTGGGTGGTAGGCGCCAGCTACATCATTAATCACAGGATCATCCTCTCCTTCCATTAAACCATCCACGCTACCCTCGTTGCTAGCATGACTCATTTTCACAACCTAAGCAAACAGCAAAAATACAAAAAGAAAACATAAAAGCAACACAATATGCAAAAATAAATTTGAATCACTAAACAACTAATGGCAATCACAACTCGATTCCCTAGCAACGGTGCCATTGTTTTATAATGCTTAATATATCTCTTTCCGATTAAGGGAGGTGGCAGCAGTCATTGTCATAAACAAAATACCTAACGGGTGTTGGGGTCAAATCCCACAAAGAATTGAGAATGATACTCCAAAAGTTGTAAACTAACTCAAACTAGAATGCATCATTGTTTAACATATGTAAAGTAAAAATTGGGGAAAAAGGGGAAACAATATTGAATTCAAATTTATGAGACGGGTTTGAGGAAATGATTTGTTGCATGTGATAGGAAAGGGTTAGGGATGTTCCATAGATAAAGTGTCACCTAGATTGGGATTGATTCAATTGCCTTAAACTCAAGTTCTAACATGGATAGCATTAATTGAATTACATTCTCTTATTTTTCAATCACAAGGATGCTTTTGCCTTGGGTTTTCTCAAACCCCAAACTCACAATTAAAAATAAGCCACAAAGCTTGAAGAAGGGTCAATCTATCTCTAGCCTTAACCCTTTAATGAAGTGGGATGTCGGTTTTGACTATCTCTACCTCAACCCACACATCTACACTCCAAATTCTCCCTATTGTTTCCTCATCCAAATATTACTCTTCTTTCTCAAGCTCAAGCAAGATAAGTAAATTAGACTAGTGTTTGCAACCACTAATTTTTCAATTAATATTGAGAGGAAACACTAGATCCATGCTTATATATTACACTTAAGAATAATCTATCAATACCCAATCAAGTTTAAATACTCATCAAGCACACACTCCTAGCTAGCAATTTAGCTACTCATTAATGGAGATAGAGAAAACATACCCATGAGTAAATCATCAAAAACCATCATATTGAATAACTAATTAAGATTTTAAAATTTTTAATAATGATGTATTGCCCAATGAAATTGAATAAGAAGAAGAAGAAAAGGAAAGTGTACTCTCTATCTCTCTCTACTTCTCCCCACTTCTCTCTCCTTCTCTCTACTTCTCTCTACCATTCAATTTTATGCTAAGATATCTTATTACATGGGTGTGTACAATTGGGGTAAAATCTGCATATTCCCTTTTGCATAGATTTCCAAATTTTCCCTTGGAAGATTCTCAAGTACACTTGTGCCATAGCTGGATGATTTTACCCTTGTCAGTGTCTTGGGTCACTTGTGAGGCACCTGCTTTTTGCTGGTGCCCATCCGCGGCTTGCGACTACTTCATAGGTCAAGGTAGAATTATTCTAGTGCTAACTACGTTTTCACTTGCGAATATGCAATACGCATGTTCTTTGCTTCCAACTGGGTGTTTTTTATTCAGTTCTTTTGTTTTTTTGTTTAAGTCAAACACCTGCACAAACAGAGGAAAAAGTCACAAAACCTTCCTAATTTGTGTGAAAACAAAGCAATAGCTCATGCTTAAAAGCCTAATGAGTTGGTAAATTATCAACTCATCAGGCCCAGATTGATATTTCCTCCAGGGAGTCCATTGAAGAGGACTTCACTGGCCAGACTCCCTCTCCCCCGGTAGCTATAGTAGAGTTGAGACAAAAGTAAGGGGAACATGCATAGGGTTAAGATGGTCCGTTCAGGGTGCCAAAGCTCAATATTTGCAAGTATTACAAGACTATAATGGAAAACCTCATTGGGGTATCACTAAGGAGCACACCATCAGCGCCAGTGGGTTGGAGCTCTACCTCAATATTATGGAGTAGGTATAACATCAGCACTGGAGTTCTTATTCCGCCCAGTGGGCCAATATGTTCAGACACTGGTTAGAAATATTTATATAGTGTACAGGGTGATCCTTCTACGGTTGAATCCAATGTTGAGATCACAGATAGAGCTACTAATGTCGGTGGTAATTAGAGGAGTATCGATTGACATCATCCGTAAAGCAATAAACCGATAGTACATGGGAGATGATTATGAGCCAGTTGACACTACCGAATATGATAATATATCAGATCAAGGTTTCTAAGCTTGAGGATTGATAGTTGGATTCATAGCTCGAGGTACTCCAGTGTGGGCTTCTCTTAAGACAGTTGACATATACAAGAGAGAGCTACAGCTTCTGGCTGGATTTTGGTGGAATGTGGTGTGCAGCCGAATATGCCCAAGAGTGACAACAAACTTTTCTTCAGACATGCTTTAGTTGTAGCATCTGTAGTGGCCAAGAAGAAGATTGACATAGACCAGATGTTATGTTTAGAGCTGAAGAAGAGGTTGTATAGACTGCTATCTCCCTCTCATTCCTGTGCTTAGTGACAGCAGTGTGTCAGAGGCCAAGCATACCAATCCTTCCTAGGGAGGATTTGTTAACTGATGCTCGTCTGGGGACTGATATAACCAGGATGAGAGATGACACCATGGTCACAGCTGCGAGCCACCCTAGCTCTGTACTACTATCGAGGGTCAGGATATCCCGCCTAAGGATCTCACATCTAATAATGCTCAAACTCACACTTCCTGACAAAGTATGAAGCGGACGTTGTCAATAAAGAACCCAACTAAGAGGTTGGGGTCGAATCCATAGGGAATAGTGTTAGATCTAGACTAATTCTGGTAATTGAACTTGTTGTGAGTTATCTCCAAATTGGGGGTTTTAAATAAAACAATATTAAAACAAGATTATATTCGTGATTTAAATGAAGATTTGCAAACAACTAGGGCAAGTGTTCCTTATGGGTTCATAACTACTTCAGGTATACACACGTGATCAATCCCAATG
The DNA here is from genome assembly GCA_018107945.1 of Datura stramonium. Classification (NCBI taxonomy): domain Eukaryota; kingdom Viridiplantae; phylum Streptophyta; class Magnoliopsida; order Solanales; family Solanaceae; genus Datura; species Datura stramonium. Next base: position 487,249 of record JACEIK010000316.1, on the reverse strand, counting down.
CTTACTTGTAGAACTAATAACTAGGATTCATCCAAACGACTAATTCATCCCTATTGGATGACTTTACTCAATCACCGGGTCAGGTCTCATGAGCGATTTCAAACTAACCGTTATCAATATGTTCCAAATTTAACTATCCTGTGATCACAGCTCAAGTTAATACAATGATCATAAAGATCAAGGCTTTGTTGTAATTCTATTTTCCTAATTCTAGTTCTCTAGGTTCAAGAAAGTAAAGAGCTTGGGCAAGTCCTAATGTTTTACATTGTTAAGAAACATTTAAAGATGAAGAGAATAAATATAAGCATTTAGCATTAATTTTAGATCACTTTTGTGTAATCCTATTTTGTTAATCCACCATGGCTCCCACAACCCCTAGTTGTGGAGGTTTTAGCCTCTCATGGTTGTAAGATTACAATTTGCATTCATAGAAAAACACATAATTAAATACTTACAGCAACAATTGGAAGAAAATCAGATCTGAATATCAAAGAACAATCTTAAGAACAATGTAGGAATTCAAGAATTTGATCCCAAGAATTGCTCTCCAAAACTTGATAAACATTCACAAAAAATATTCTTCACACGTCTCCTCCTTCGTTTCTATCTTATGACTAAAATAAAACATAAATGCTATTTACACAGACATTAGAAACCTTTTCCTAAGCTAACAGGGAATTTTCCATATCTGGCGCCGATTGTGTCAAGACTGAACCTACGACCTGTATAAGGATTGTACGGGTCGTACCTACTTCTCATACGTTCCTGGCTGCTGCAAATTTTTCTAAAGTGTTGGCAAGCTGGTACAACTTGTACCACAGTTCTACGAGTCATACAATGCTTCCGTGGTTTGGCCCGGAGAACTCTGACATCTTTCAAAATTTACCATGAGGGTTGTGGTATGACTTGTACCTTCTTCCTATGACTCATACTATTTGTTGTGTTTGAAGTTCTGCCAAGGATTGAGAATCTCTTAAAGTTAATTTCTCTAAACAATTCCCTGACTCCAATTACGGCTCGTAGTGAGAGTCGTATGTTGCCATCCTCTTAATCCAGCCTTCTGAATTTTACCATGTTTCTTAGTACGGCTCATAAAATCAAGGTATAACTTGTAAAAACAGAGGAAAGGGAACATACATGCGGCACACTAAGCTCTCCTGTCGTCCTACGGAGGAGGTACCTCCACTGCAATCGTGGTGCTGACAGTGGACGGTGCACTTAATGGAGTATCAATAGGTGGAGTGGCTAACCCCTCAGTATATCGGTCTTCGCTACGGCCTCTGGAATCATCGAGGCTGAATGTGGCTCACTCGAAGGGTCCCTTCCACTTGCAAGCTCTGCCTGGGCTGTGATAGAACTACCCGCTCCTCTAGCTCTCTCAAGAAGCTCCGACTGATGCATGTCGTGATTCTGCTGACTCCCCAATCTTGCCCTCATGTGCTCTCTTTTCTCTCTTTTCCTCTTCTTCTTTGGGGTCTCATCTCCAACATCCTTGGACACCCTCTTTTTCCATTTCTCTTTGTCTGCTCCTGTGGGCTCCCAATAAGCCGCCAGATCAAGCTCCTCGCCAATATCGGCATTRAGGTCAGGAAGAGTGGGGGATGCTATAATTGTTGGCTGTCGTGATGACAGCTCAGCCACTTGACTCCGAAGATCCCCTACTCCTCAATGAGGTTGTCCATATTAGTCTTCCCAGCCATGCGCATGTTGAATCTGCTTTTGAACCCATCTAATTTGGCGTGTAGGGCTTGTGAAGCTAACTTAATATCAGCCTTTACCAAGGTCTTGACATTCTCCATCATCGACTTAACATTTTTCTCAGCTACGGTCAGTCTCTTGGACAGCTTTTGGAGAAATTCCTGAGGCACTAGGATGTACCCAGTTGGTGTCTTTCTCGGGAGTCTCATAGGTGGTGCGACAGAGGTGATAGGATCTACATCAAAATGACTGGCATTTGTAGGCGGTGTCTTGCCCTGCTCCTGTGAAGTAAGGGCATTCACCTATGCGTCCCCAACTGCCCGTGATAGTGGGACTGTGGTGGAAAGTCGGGCCAACTTACTAGGTTCATCTCCTCCCGGATTAGGCCAATGTCAGCGATCCACTATCCTCCAATCAGGTACTTCTCACCACGACGCACCTTGATGCCCTCCTCTATGAACAATCTGAAAATGAGACTCAAAAATGGGATAGTAGTGCTAAATCCCATAGCCCGATCCTGCATCTCTTCTGCAATGATCCTCGAGATATTTATGGGGTATTTGGACATGATACTATCCACCAAAGTTGCTCTGTCAACAGTGAGGGTATTATCATTAACAGTTGGTGCCAATAGGTAGCGCACTAACGTCCAACAGGACTTTGCTATGAAATTTAAAGATTTCTTTGTTACCTGCTTGCCGTTAGTGACCCATTCTACCTCTTATTTGTCCTCGTTAATCACTCTGGACAACCATTGTATCTACCTCCACTTCTCATCAAAACCGAGCTGCTTGATCTATTTTAAATCCTCCACCCGATAGTCATATTCTAGAGTATTAATGTGGTGGTATGAACTGGGGCCCATATAAGACCAGAGCAATAGTGTGCTAGGATATATCAACCTCCTGACCTCTAACCAGGACGCTCTCCAACTTGGATTGATCTTTCAACTTCTGCGCCTCTTTATCTTTCTGTTCCATGGTTTCCAAATAATTGGCGTAGAACTCTCGAATAATTTCTTAAATGTATCGGTCTGGGGCCCTAGCCATCCAATCAAATATGTAGAAGCTGAATATCCGCTTCATCTCCTCCACCTCGTTCAATGAAATTTTGAGGATCCACGGCTCTTCTTGAATGTTATTCTTTGGTTTGTTCTTGGCGGAGAAAGCAATGCCTTATTCATATATTACCTGAGCTCCTGGTACTCTCCACCGGATGGTGCGGTTCTCCCTAGGCAGAGTCTGCTCCTGCTCAGCATTTGGTGCCTCCTCCTCTGATCTGGACTCACTACTTGCATCTCTAGATTGGGCCTCCTGAGACCCTTCTTCTTCATTAGAGCCGCTTCCCGACTCTTGGGCTCTTTTCTTCACTCCCTCCTCAGACTGGGTAGCACTGGCAGACCTGGCAGTGACCGCCACGGTCTGGGCTTTGACTTTCGCACTAGTGGTTCAGGTCCCGTTAGTATCCGATGTATCGACCTTGTATTCCTCTAATGAACCACTAGGGGAGTTTCCCTCTTATTCGGATTCCGAGGTGTCATCAAGCAATGTCCTTCGAGCAGTTTTCTTTGATGCTTTACGTTTCTGCGGCATTGTACATATGGAGAAAATGGGTTAGAATTCCAAATCTGAGAAAAAGAAAGCAAGAAAAATTCCTCTATAATTTATCACAGGTCAAGAGTAGGGGTCATACCTTAGAGGTACGATTCGTACTAAGACCCGTAATATCTCAAGTCAATGTTACGCCTCTGAGGTACGACTCGTACCATGAAGGTATGGTCTGTACCATGAGTCATATGAGGATTCCCCTTTAAAATAATTGTTCTGTATTTTTTCACGACTCATTGTATGACCCGTAAGTCGATTCCACGAGTCATAGGAAGGATCATACTATCACTTGTGGACTTGACCCTTTTCAGATTCTTGGTACGACTCGTAGAAGTAAACCATGAGCCATACTAGGATTCTACCTCATGATTATTAAAAATTTGGTTTGGGACATCCCAACGAGCCATCCTACGAGTAGTATGAAACCACGAGTCATAGGAAGGCTTGTGAAGCTTGTCCCTGCCTTATTTTTTATTCAGTTTGCTGGAGGTTTCAATTAATGTTGGGTACTCAAAATTCCCCAAGTCCAGGCATGCATTTAACATTTTTTACAGTTACCCGTTCCTCCCTTTTTTAATCACGACATGTAACTTAGTTTTAACAGTTCAATGCACAATTTTTACAAGTTCAAGCCCCTACCCAGTCGAACATAGCTTGTTCACATCCCTGGTCATTGTCCTTCTAAAATTTTTCAAGCATTGAGAGGACTCTCTGGGATTTAGCAGGTTTGTGTCAAGAACACAAGTCATATTTATCAAATTCAAAGAAACACATTTACTTGAATACTGATAACTTCGACTGTCAATTAGAACTAGGGTTGGATTGGGATTCTCGATGTAATCTGAGCAAGAACTTGCTTAATTGATCTTTGATGTTGAGTTACGGGTGTGAGGGAGTCGTGGGTTATGTTCGTGACTTCGGTTTTGAGAGCGTGGGAGGAGGGTACGACTTGTTTTGAGTTTAAATTGGTTATAGGGCAGATTTAAAAAATCTGGGCCGAGTTGGGTGATTTTAAAATTTTTGACCCGTCACAACTCATACCACGAGCAATAGGAAGGCCCTACGACTTGTCCCTTGGACCTGTAACAGAGAGATTGAAGAAACTTACCTGTGGACCTATGAGCACATCTTATGACTCGTACTATGGGGGTACGATTCGTACTATGACTCGTAGGTCTTTCTTCCATTGTGGTCCATGCCTTGCATAGTTCATAGCCACAGTGAGTACTACGACCTGTACAATGAGGTTACGAGTCGTAGGACCAACCGTACCCTAAACTCATGCACTAAAATACATCTCTTCTTCCAACCACGCCTCATGCTATGGCTCGTACAACACTCTTACAAGTCATACTGAGAACCGTAGCACCTGCTTGTTCAGCAATTTTTCTGCCACCTATTTTTGTTTCCCCTGCACACTGAACACACATAAGTTAATTAACTTGGGTTGCCTCCCAAGAAGCACTTAATTTAATATCACGGCATGATGCAGGTGGTTCGGTTACTCAGAATTCACCAAACCACCACTTAGATTGCCTCCCAAGAAGCGCCTGATTTAACGTCACAGCACGACACAAGTCTCTTGACTACTCAGAATTTTTCAAGGAACTCAGATTCATCCTATATTGCTGAGACAACTCTATATTCCTTCGCTGCTTCATTAACCGGCAGAAATTGAAGGTGACCTCTTCTTTATTGAGTCTAAAGTTCAACTGGCCAGCTCTATGTCTACTAAGGCTCTCCCAATGGCAAGGAATGGTCGCCCCAAAATGATGGGGACCTCAAAATCAACCTCGCAATCAAGGATCACAAAGTCCACTGGGAATATGAATCTATCAACTTTAACAAGCACATCAACCAGGATCCCCACGGGTTTCTTCACAGTTCTGTCAGCCATCAGTAGCCGCATGGTAATCGATGTGGAGGCTCGCAAGCCCAACTACTTAAACACAACCAATGGAATCAGATTGATGCTTAGTCCCAAATCACAGAGTGCCCTTGAAAACTCAACATCGCCAATTGTGCATGGAATAGGGAAGGCACCTAGATCTTCCTTCTTTTGGGCAAGGACCCATAAGGCTGTAGCACTACAATGATGCACATTATCCACAGGCTCATAGCTCTGGACCTATTCTTTGTGACGAGGTCCTTCATAAACTTGGCATATCCGAGCATCTATTCCAATGCCTCAACAAATGGTATGTTTACAGATAACTGTTTGAGCATTGACAAGAATTTCTTAAACTTACCATTCTTCGCCTTTTTCTTCATTCTTTGAGGGAGCGGTGGCGGTAGTCGTGGAATAGCCTTGTAAATTTGTGTAGATCCTTGCTTTTCTCCTTGATCAACTTTAGGCCCGTTTTCAACATTTGGAGCCTCAATAAATTCAGCATCCTCATTATGCTCCTTCTCAGAAACCTATTCCTCATGTTCGGTCACACTCTCTTTCTTCCTTTCAACTACAACCAGCAGAGGGGGATCAACCATGGTCTTTCCATTCCTAGTCAACACAGCCATGCAGTGACCATCATTCTTTGGATTTTGGACTGTGTTTCTAGGTAGTGTACCCTTTTACCTAGGGTTCATGGATGCTGACAATTTCCCTAGTTGTTGTTTGATCTACTTGATAGTCGTAGCATGTGACTCCACTCTCTGACCCATGCTCGATATATCACTACGGATGTCTTTCAGCTGATCATCAGTGGATCTCACCTTCTTTAGCATCTCATCCATCATTCTCTCTAACTTCCACTATCTATCCTCCCCCTCACGTGCATTAGGAGGCACGTACAATCCAGCTCGATCGTTGCGGTAACCGTCATTCCTTCTCCACTCTCCCTCGCGCTCATGACCTCAGCTTCTGTCTCCGTACCCATTTCGGTTGTACTTGTCTCTGTATAGGTCCCAACCTTGGTTTACAGAACTTTGGCACCAAATGTCTTGTACATACCCTTAAGCATTGGCTCAGAAATCCGCCACCTAGTTGTCCAAAAAGTTTGCCTCCTCTCGGGATCTGAGTGGTCCGGCCTTGGCTCCTGACCCTGTGTCCCCACTGTGTTAACCTTTCTGGCTCTAGTTTTCATGATTTTCTTAGTAAGCAAGCCCTATGTTGTGCGCATTGATAATTCTCAAACCACACCTCTTACTGAAGTGAGAAGCGGACGTTGTCAATAAAGAACCCAACTAGAGGTTGGGGTCGATCCCACAGGGAAT
>JACEIK010000316.1:428177-438270 GCA_018107945.1 Datura stramonium | reverse complement strand
ATTACACTATTAGCATATTAATATTTAGTATAACTATTAACAGTAGGAAGATGCATTGTAATACAAAGTTGTACAGTAGAATAGAATATATAGTATAAGTTATCAGTTAAAACAACTATCACTTACGAAATCATATTGCGAGTTATTACTGGCTAGTTTGGTACTAATAAATTTATATCATATCACAAATGCATTTATTTATTTGTAATTAATCATCCAAGACTCCCGTAACATCCAAAAGTTTCGTAAAACTAGACTCGGGATTCGGGATTTGATCAGCAGAATTTATCAGAACGACTCATCGTACGAGTCATGGTTTGAAGTAACATGTCGTAGGAGAAATCCTAGTAAGCAGCAGTTTCTCCTGGTCTAGTCGCATTTATTTATTTGTAATTGATCATCCAAGACTCCCGTAACATCCCAAAGTTTCCTAAGACTAAACTGGGGATCGGGATTTGATCAGCGTAATTTCTCAGAACGACTCATTGTACGAGTCATGGTTTGAAGTAACAGGTCGTACGAGCAATCCTGGTGAGCAGCAGTTTCTCCTTGTCCAGTAATGAAAACTCATGGTACGAGTTGTAGGAGGCAGTAATGAGTCATGGTATGACTTGTTGTAGGAAACATTGAGTTGTTGTAGGCAGTCGTAGGGTGTAAGTGCAGAGGATGGGACCCCCTAACCACAAGACATTGTACGAATCGTTGTAGGAAATGAGTCATGGTGATGCCAGTGGTTGGAGAACCAAAGAACCAGAAATTTTGACTGGCAAATAACGGAAGGAAACCACGAGTCGTTGTCAGGTGGTATGATTCATGGTACCTTGTAGTCAGCTTATTAATTATATTTTCCTGGGGGTATTTTCGTAACATTCTAAGCTTCTAATCCCTAAGTGACATCATTTTGAATTTCTTAAAGAGTGTATTAAGGGGTTTAACCTAGCCTAAATCCTTATGCTTTCAATACTTCAGTAGATTTGAAATCATCTCTCAAGAATCAAGATCAAGGCTAGGGTTCTTCATCAAATCTCTTCCAATCCTTCTTGGGTATTTAATACAAGCTTAGAAATCATTCAACCCAGGTATGTAGGGCTATGAATAAGGAGTTTCTTTCACCCTCCTACCCTTCCCAAGTCCAATTCATGATCCCCACCTCCCATGCCTAAGTTTAAAAAATCTAGGGCTAAACTTGTTAGTGATGAATTCTCTTATCTTCTTCCATGAAATTAGTCTTCTTGTAATTCAATTTATATTTTCATGATTATGATTACATGTCCCTTATCAAATCCCTCATTAATCCATAAATTTCAAGTCTCAAAGCATGAATTTATGAATTTCTAGGGTTTGACCCAAATTGATTGAGAACTCTAAGATCCTCTTATGATTTCAAGTCTTTTAAGATTCAAGATATGAATTGTGATTTTGATGAAATTTTTCTACTGGAATTCCTTATGAATCTATGATTTACAAGATATGATGATCTTACCACATTATACATGATTTTCATGAAATTTAAGTTTGTGTATCATGGTCTATCTTCGACACTATTTTCATGACTAGCTCATGTATGTTAACATGTTATGAATTTCATGATTTAAACTAGCCATGTAAACCCATGTTTCATGTTTATGATATGAGCACTATATATATTTTTTGGGAGTAGTATTTAGCGCCGAGTAGGCCAGAGGTTCCGACAAACCTAGGGTCTCAGAATTACGTGTCAACGTGATCATGATGGGGTCCTCCATGAGAGTGTCTCCCATGCCCGAATGGGCCACTCGTGAGTGATATCATGCCTTTTCATGGTCCTACCCTTGGCAAGGTATGGACACTCTCCCGATTAGGATTTTACTGGTCAGGCTCCATTTATGCTCACATGGGGTATGTCAGTTATAAGAATATCCCATTATTTCTTTATTTATATACATTATTATGTTCATGTCTTATGATATTACGACTTATTGTATTTTGGCTCAAAACATGCTTTATGAGATTTTACTTGTGAAAGTAGTAATATTCAGCTTTATGTTACAATTTTGGAAGCTTTGAGCCCTCATGTTCAGTTTATGATCAACATCTTATGTTTTATACTATCTTACACTCATACTCTTTTTATTTTGGTTTTATTAGCATGTTTTACTTACTTTACATACTTAGTACATTCAAAGTATTAACCTCATACTCTATGCTATATCATCTTATGATAATGATTCAGGTGATCAGTCTCAGGTCCGATGTTAGCTCACTCCCGCTCATTCCATCTCTATCCTAGTCTTGGTGAGTCCTCATCTTCCGAGGATGTTTATTAGTTTATGCTTTATATCTATGACTTTTAGTTTCATACTTAGTGAGTTAGTTGGAGGTGTTGTCCCATCAGCTCATCTTATATTTAGAGGCATTCAGACAATTATGTAGTAGATGATCAACGTTGTTAACTGTTGGTCTTTCTTATGTTTTTATGCTATATGTTCCAGACTTCCACTTATCTTATGTTCATATGTGTTAGTTCTGCGTAGCTATGCTCTTAATCATGCTATGTATGTGGCATGGGTTTGCTTGGAGTCATTCTTTATTTTAGGTCCCGTGTCTCGGTCCAGGATCCCAGCTCGGGCCTTGACAAACTTGGTATCATAGAAAAAGTTTAGGTGTGTCCTAGGGTATCTGAAAGTCGCGTTAAGTAGAATCTTTTTCATGGGTGTGAAGCGCGCCACACTTATGGGTAAGAGGCTACAAGATGTTGTAGGAAATTTTCCTTCTTTCATGAACTATGTCGTGCGATGAAGTACATCTCCTTATTTCTCTAAGTTGTGTTATACGCGTGTGCAGAAATATTCCTCCCCACCGAGTCAATGGAAGAAGGAATAGCAATGGCAATAACCATGACAATGGCAATGGAGATGGGCATCAGCCAGCCCCACCAGCTCTAGCAGATCCCTTGCCCGAGCAGGTTACTCATGTCAAGTTTAGTGACGCTTTTTAGATGTTGGCTTAGGCTCTGACAGCCCAGGTCAACCACCAGGCAGTGGTCTATGTCCACTATAATAGGAACGCCACGATGGTAAGAGTGCGAGACTTCATAAGGATGAACCCACCAAAGTTCTAGGGTTCGAAGGTGGATGAGGATCCCCAGGAGTTCATAGAGGAGGTTTAGAAGATCACCCAGATTATTGGGGTGATTGGAGAGGAGAGTGCAGACTTAGCCTCCTAACAGCTGAAGGGGGTTGCTCATATATGGTTCCGATAATGGAAGGAGAGAAGGAGAGTTGGTGCGATTACTATTGGTTAGGATGAGTTTATTACCGCTTTCTTGGATAGATTTTTTCCTCAAGATTTGAGGGAAGCAAAGGTAGCTGAGTTCATCAATCTGAAGCAGAACAACATGACTGTCCATGAGCATGCGTTGGAGTTTACATGATTGTCCAAGTATGCACCAGAGATGGTGGTCGATTCAAGGGCTCATATGAGCAAGTTTGTGAATGGGGATGCAGATGAATTGGTCAAGATGTGCAAGACCGCCATGTTGATCAGTGACATGGAAATCTCTCGCTTGATGATACATGTTCAGCAAATAGAGGAGAAAATGAAAGAGAGAGAGAGAGAGAGAGGCCAAGAGGGCCAGGACAGGGAGTTATGGGCACTCCCAGCAGAAATCAGGGGAGGACATCATCCATAGTCTCACCAGAAATCATCAGCTCCAGCTCTATCAACAGCCAGTGTTCTATCCAGACTAGAACGTGACCGGAGGGGTAGAGCATCAGGCTCTAGAGGCAAAGGGATCATGGTAGGGAAGCACACTTTTCTAGCCTATGTGAAGTGTGGTAAGAACCACCTTGGATGATGCTTAGTTGGCTTAGATGCTTGTTTCGGGTGTGGTAAACTTGGACACAAACTTAAGGATTACCCTTCAGCCATATAGGGTGGGATCCGCACCCCAGCCACCAGTTCAGCAGCTCCTGCAGCTCACACATTTCAACAGGGCGCATCTTCTAGTGCAGGTGGCGGCGAACACCAGAACAGGTTCTATGCACTATCATCTCAACAAGAGCAAAAGGTCTCACCCGATGTGGTCACTGGTATGTTACAAGTATTACATCTTGATATTTATGTATTGTTAGACCCAGGGGCTACATTATCCTTTGCGACTCCTTATGTTGCTGTTAGTTTCAGTGTCAATCCCGAAATCTTGTCAGAACCCTTCTCAGTCTCTACTCCTATTGGTGAGTCAGTTGTAGCTCGACGAGTATACAGAAATTGCCTTGTCATGATTCTTTAGAAAGTCACCTGATCCGACTCAGTGGAGTTAGATATTAACAATTTTATTATTATCTTTGGTATGGATTGTTTACATGCTTGTTGTGCTTTAGTTAATTATAGAACTCGTATGGTAGAGTTTTAGTTTTCAGGTGAACTAGGCCTAGACTGGAAGGGTAGTTCAGATGTGCCTGTAGGTTGCTTTTTTCCTATATTAAGGCCAAAAAGATAATCTCTAAGGGTTGTGTATACCATCTAGTTCGGGTTAAGGATGTTACATCTGAGACCCCTACTCTTCAGTTAGTTCTTGTTGTATGTGAGTATTCAGAGGTGTTTCTAGATAATCTACCAGGAGTCCCTCCCGAGCGAGAGATTAACTTTGGTATTGATCTTCTCCTATTACGCAGCCTATATCCATTCCTCCTTACAGAATAGTGCCAACCGAGTTAAAGGAGTTCAAAGATCTCCTAGATAAGGGTTTCATAAGGCCTAGTAAGTCCCCATGGGGTGCTCCAATTCTCTTTGTTCGAAAAAAGGATGGTTCCCTTAGGATGTATATTGACTATCGATAGTTGAACAAGGTCACAATAGAGAATAAGTACCCCTCCCCAAGATTGATGACCTGTTTGACCATCTTCAGGGTGATATGTGCTTTTAAAAGATAGACCTCAGATCAGGCTATCACCAACTCGGAGTTAGGAAGAGTGATATTTCAAAGACAGCCTTCAGGACTCGGTATAGTTACTATGAGTTCATAGTTATATCTTTTGGACTAACGAATGCTCCTATAGCTTTTATGGACTTGATGAATAGGATGTTCAAGCAGTATTTGAAAATGTTCATTATTGTTTTCATTGATGATATTCTCATATACTCTCGGAGCGAGGAGGAGCATGCCGCTCATTTGAGGATTATGTTACAGACTCTCAAGGATCACCAGTTGTTTGCTAAATTCAGAAAGTGTGAGTTTTGATTGAACTCAGTAGCATTCTTGGGTCATTTGGTGTCTAGTGATGGTGTGTAGGTGGACACTCAAAAGATAGAAGCGGTGAAGAATTGTCCTAGACCTGTCAGTCCCACTGATATTAGAAGCTTTTTAGGTTTGGCTGACTACTACAGGAGGTTCATAGAAGGATTTTCATCCATTACAGCACCGTTGACTAAGTTGACCTAAAAGAAGATCAAATTTTAGTGGTCGGATTATTATGAGAAGAGTTTTCAAGAGTTAAAGACTCGACTCACTTCAGCCCCAGTATTGACCCTATCGGAGAGCATGGATGGATTTGTTGTGTATTGTGATGCCTCTAGGGTTGGTCTTGGTTGTGTGTTGATACAGCATGGTAAGGTCATTGTGCATGCCTCTAGATAGCTTAAGACTCATGAGAAGAATTATCTAACGCATGACCTAGAATTGACAGCTATGGTGTTTGCCTTAAAGATATGGAGGCACTATTTATATGGGGTGCATATGGATGTGTTCATAGACCACAAAAGCCTTCAATACGTGTTCACTCAGAAGGACCTGAATTTGCGGCAAAGGAGATGACTAGAGCTTCTCAAGGACTATGACATGAGTGTCCTTTACTACTGGGGCAAGGCCAATGTGATGGCAGATGCTCTTAGCAGGTTGTACATGGAGAGTGTGTCCCATGTCGAGGATGGGAGAAAGGAGTTGGTGAAGGATGTCCAAAGGCTTGCTCATTTAGGAGTTCGTCGTACAGATTCATTGGATGGTGGTGTTATTGTCAGAATGAGTTAGAAAATATTTTTTGGTGATGGAGGTTAAAGCAAGGAAAGATGAGGATCCTATCTTGGTGAAGTTAAAGGAAATTGTCCGAAATCAGAAAGTAGAGGTTTTCTCCCAAGGTATAGATGGTGTACTCTGATATTAGGGCCGATTGTGTGTTCCGGTGGTGGATGACTTGAGAGAGAAAATGTTAAGTGACACTTATGGCTATCAGTACTCTATCTATCCAGGTGTCACCAAGATGTACCATGATCTACGAGAAGTTTATTGGTGGAATGGTATGAAGAAGGACATAGAAGAATTTGTAGTTAAGTGTCTGAATTGCCAATAGGTGAAGATTGAGCATCAGAGACCTGCAGGTATGCTTTAGGAAATCAACATTCCTATACGGAAGTGGGCATAGATTAATATGGACTTCATTACAGGGTTTCCTCGTACATGCCAACAGTATGACTTTATATGGGTGATTATGCACAGGTTGACCAAATCAGCTCACTTCCTATCGGTCAAAACTATGGATTCAGCCAAGGATTATGATAGACTTTACATTCGGGAGTTGGTTCGATTACTTGGAGTCCCTTTCTACATCATCTCAGATAGGGGTACTCAGTTCGCCTCTTAGTTTTGGAGATTGTTTCAGAAGGGACTTGGTACACAGGTGAAGCTTAGCATTGCTTTTCACCCGTAGACAGACGGACAGACCGAGCGAACCATTCTGACTCTTGAGGACATGTTGAGAGCATGTGTGGGTGATTTTAAGGGTAGTTGGGATGATTACTTTCCTCTCATTAAGTTTGCTTACAATAGCAGTTATCACTTGAGCATTTGGATGGCTCCATTTGAGGCTCTTTATGGGTGGAGATGTAGGTCACCTATTGGATGGTTCGAGGTAGGTGAGGCTATGTTGATAGGGCCAGATTCAGTTCATGAGGTGATAGAGAAAGTTCAGCTCATAAGAGAAAGACTGAAAACAGCTCAGAGTCATCAGAAATCTTATGTTGATGTTAGGAGGAGAGAGCTTGAGTTTTAAGTTAATGATTGGGTATTTACAAAGGTTTCTCCCATGAAGGGAGTTGTGAGATTCGGTAAGAAAGGGAAGCTTAGTCCCCAATATGTTGGTCCTTATAGGATTCTGAGGTGAGTTAGCAAGGTGGCATATGAGTTGGAGCTACCAGCAGAGTTAGCTTCGGTGCATCTAGTTTTCTATATAGCTCTGTTGAAAAAGTGCGTTGGCAACCCGACCTTAGTTGTTCCGGTAGAGATCCTTGATGTAAAGGATAGACTCACTTATGAGAAGGTTCCGGTTGAGATCCTTGATCATCTGGTTCGAAAGTTGAGGAACAAGGAAGTAGCTTCAGTGAAAGTTTTGTGGAGAAATCATCTTGTTGAGGGAGCTATGTGGGAAGCCAAAGTAGATATAATGGTTAAATACCCCCATCTTTTTCCTTCCGGCTCAGTTCGAGTATGAGTTATAATTTTCCTCATTAGTACTCTATTCAGTTTCATGTCAAGTTCATGTTTCTCAGTTCCTTTCGTGTTATAGCATGCATGTACGTTTTATGAATTCAGTTCAGTCAGTCTCTCTATCAGTTTTTCAGTCTATAGCTTTCAATTACGGGATTGCAGCTCTTTCCCTACCTTTTCAACTTATTTATCTCCATTCGAGGATGAATATTCCCAACGGAGAGATAACGTCACACCCCAAAGTTTTCTAGGACTATACTTGGGATTTGGAATTTGATCAGTAGAAAAATCTATAGAAATTCTCAAAACAACTCGTCATACAAGTCATGGTTTGAAATCATGGGTCATAGGAGCAGTCGTGGTAAGTAGTAGTTTCTCCTGGTCTATTAATGATTGACTCATGATACGAGTGGTAGGAGGCATTAACGAGTCATTGAACGACTCATTGTGGGAAACAACAAGTCATTGTAGGTATCCATGGGGTGTAAGTGCAGAAGATGGGACCCCAACCACGAGACATAGTATGAATCATTGTAGGAAACAATAAGTCATGGTGATGCCCATGGTTGGAGAACCAGAGAGCCAGAAATTTTGATTGGAAAACGATAAAAGGAAACCACGAGTTGTAGTTAGGTGGAACGACTCGTGGTACCTGGCAATCAACTTTTTAATTTTGTTTTCCCGAGGGTTTTTTTGTAACTTCCAAAGCTTCTAACCCCTAAGTGACATTTTTTTTTGGTTTCTTAAAGAGTGTATTAAGGGGTTTAACCTAGCCTAAGTCCTTATGCTTTCAATATTTCAGTAGATTTTAAATCCTCACTCAAGATCAAGGCTAGGGTTCTTCATCAAATCTCCTCCAATCTTTCTCGGGTCTTCAATAAAAGCTTAGAAATCATTCAACCCAGGTATGTAGGGCTATGAATGAGGGGTTTATTCCCCCCTCATTCCCTTCCCAAGTCCAATTCATAATCCCCACCTCCAATTCCTAAGTTTCGAAAATCTAGGGCTAAACTTGTTAATGATGAATTCTCTCATGTTCTTCCTTGAAATCAGTCTCCTTGTAATTCAATTTATGTTTCTATTATTATGATTACATGTCCCATATCAAATCCCTCATGAATCCATTAATTTTAAGTCTCAAGCATGAATTTATGAACTTCTAGGGTTTGACCCAAATTGATTGAGAACTCTAAGATTCTCTTATGATTTCAAGTCTTTTAAGATTCAAGATATGAATTATCATTTTGAGTCATGTTTTCTACTAGAATTCCTCATGAATCTATGATTTACAAGATATGATAATTTTACCCCATTATGCATGACTTTCATGAAATTCAAGTCTATGTATCATGGCCTATCTTTGACACTACTTTCATGGCTAGCTCACATATATTAACATGTTATGAATTTAACCATTTAAACTATCCATGTAAACTCTCTCTCTATATATATATGTATATATATACTGGGAGTAGTATTTAGCATCGAGTAGGTCAGGGGTTTAGATAAACCTCGGGTCTCAGAATTACGCGCCAACGTAACCATAATGGGGTCCTTCATGAGAGTGTCTCCTATGCCCGAATTGGCAACCTATGAGTGATATCATGCCTTTTCTTGGTCCTGCCCTTGGCAAGGTATGGACACTCTCCTGACTATGGTTTTACAGGTCGGGCTCCATGAATGCTTATGTGGGGTGTATTGGTTATAAGAATCTTCCATTGTTCCTTAATTTCTATACCATATTATGTTCATGCCTTATTATATTACGACTTATGGTATTTTTTCTCAAAACATGCCTTATAAGATTTTACTTGTGAAAACAGTCATATTCAACTTTATGTTACAGTTTTGGAAGCTTTGAGCCCTCATATTCAGTTTATGATCAACATCTTATGTTTTATACTATCTTACTAGTATGTATACTTACCTTACATACTTAGTACATTCAAAGTACTGACCGCATAATCTATGCTATATCTTCTCATGATATAGGTTCGAGTGATCAGTCTTAGCTGTGATGTTAGCGGACTCCCGCTCAGTCCAGCTCTATCCCAGTCTTGGCGAGTCCTCATCTTTCGAGGACGTTTATCAGTTTATGCTTTATGTCTATGAATTTTAGTTTCAGACTTAGTGAGCTAGTCAGGGATATTGTCCCATCAACTTATCTTACATTTATAGGCTTTTAGGCAGTTATGTAGTAGATGATCAGCGTTGTTGACTGTTGGTCTTTCTTATGTATTTATGCTATACATTCTTGACTTTCGCTTATCTTATGTTCATGAGTTAATTCCGGTTAGCTATGCTCTTAATCATACTATGTATGTACCATGGGTTAGCTTTGATCCATTCGTGGTTCTAGGTCTCGTGTCTCGATTCGAGGTCCCAACTCGGGTCGTAACAACTCCAAACTAAGAGACTCATCAAAATTAGTGAAAACAACCTCTAATACTTATATTAGGGTAGACTATCTATATCACACTCCTTGGGGTACGATCCTTCTCTTGACTCTATTAACACGAGATGCTTTTTATTTTTTCAAATTGTATTCTCAAAAGTCCTAAACATAAAATTGATTTGCATTATAAGTACAATTTTATTCAACATGTAATTACTTCTTAAAATATAAAATCTTAG
>JACEIK010000316.1:415199-427932 GCA_018107945.1 Datura stramonium | reverse complement strand
CTCAATCTCAATTTATGTGTCTGGTTATAACACCTCATACCATCATACTAACATCCGAACTGTTCTAGGTATGTGGGTAAAACTGACCTAAATATTTTTTGATGAATAATAAGTTTTTGGAGGAGTAAATGATGAGTTATAATATGTTAAGAAAGTTTAGAGTTGGTTAGGAATTAAACGGATCGATTTTTGTGACTTTAGCCAAGAATGGGTAAGAATACGGACCGTAAAATGGACATTCGGAACGTACCTAGAGCCTATAATGTGGTGGGAGACTTGGGAACTACTGTTCCTAATGAAGAATCTACATACGGAGCGTTCATGGGAAGTATGAACCATATGTTGGTTGTATGTGAGAAAGAAAACATGTACAAAGAGAAGAGTGAAGAGTATATGAAATTTATAGGTAAGAATCAACTTCAACTAATCATATCTCCCATTATATAAAGTGTTTTTGGGTGTTCTAATTTTCAAATTAGATCCCTATGAATCTAATTTCGAACAAATCCAACCATTCGTCAATCAAAGTTCGGAGTAAAATTTTACGGGCATTTTACTGAGGCACTGTCAAGTAGTTACAAACTGCGAATTAATCTACAAACTGCAAATTGAAAATGCAACCCGTAACTAGCATATTTCGGCGGTATGTCACTAAACATCGACTGGACAATCGATAGATCAACTTATGATTTAATATGTGGCTTCTAAGTTGAATCTGCGGTTTGCATATGGCAATTTATTGGCCGTAAAATGTGATTTCCCGCCCTCTTTTTAAATATAATTTAAAATTCACTTCCTTATTTCTTCACCCCAACTCCACCCCAACAGTCCCAACAGCTCTTAAAAACTCTTCTAAGTATGGAGAAACATCTCCCACGATCATAAAATATCAAATCACAACCTTTTCAAGATTTTTATATCAAATCCTCTCTCCCTCCACTAGCAAGATCAAGAATTACTTTTGAGATTTAAGACTTGGAATTTGGAGCACTCCTCCTTCCTCCAAGGTAAGTAACTCTCCTAAACTCTTTCATGGGTATTATTTTATATTCCTTAGTGGTTCTATAAGGTCTAGATGCATGAGAGGGTGCTAAAAAGCCATGAATTCATGAAATGACCTAGGTTTAGGATTTGTAGGACTCTTTTGGTGTTGAGGAAGGATGTGGTTATTTTGGTTGGACTTTTTATGGTTATGCATGTTGTTAAGGGGCTATAGAAGGAGGCGTCTCTTAGGAAACCCCATCCATAGGACGTTTGGATTTCCTATGCCGTCCAGGTGTTTGATGTAATACCTCTATGACTTAAAATTTATCTCTAAGATATTGATTATAGTTCTTATCCATATAATTATTGTAGATTGATGTTACAAAGGGATTATTATTTTGTGTTGATAATTATGGTGAGTCAAGGATAAGGTATGTAAGGCTATCTTATGTGCAGGAATANGGTTTCTCAAATTCCTTTCTTCTTCTCTTTTTCTCCACCTCACCACATGTAAGGCTATCTTATGTGCAGGAATACCATGTTTCATTCCCCACACCACATTTAATGAAAGCTTCACAAAATTCTTTCTTCTTTAATTTTTAGGATTAAGGTCAGGAAAGTTATGTGTATGAAAAAAGGTTTTCAAAATTGCATGAATTACTACTTTTTTATGATCATTCTTGAATTATCCATGAGTTTCATGTTTCCTCTTATAAAAGTGTCAATTTTTATGATTTTTCCTCTAAAAGAGAATTTTCAATAATTCTTATGAACAAAGATTATGATATGATGATTTATGAAATTAAAATGTCTTATGATAATGATGAACTGTGATTATGATCCAATGATGTCGTATGACTATGAGCTTGATTGCTATGTTACGATTTCGAGTAGATCACACTATGTAATGAAAAAGGGACTAGTGTTATTAAACGAGAAGTCTTTGTTCTTGAAACTACATATGCCAATATAAGTTATGGATCATTTTCGTTGGTTCAGGCAACTCCTTATGTGCCATTGGTACGGGCTATTATGGATCCTTGCTAGAAAACTATGTTATGATGTCTCACACCCTAGCAAGGTATGGGATGACTTCACTGATGGGAAAAAGATCAGACTCCATGTTTACATGGTGGATTATGTCAGTTAAAATAAGAACCTTCCATAATAAAATTAAAGAACAATGATGAAAACATGATTTTAAAAGGTCAACCTACTGATTTCATATTCTTGATTACCTTCATGCTATGTATATATCTAGGTTGTTCTTTCTATTTAGTTATGTTTATGTTTCATTCAGCCATGTTGCATACATATGATCCTATGTACTCATGTCCATTTTATCAGGGCACTGCATTGTCTTATAGTGCAGATTTAGGTACTCATACTGATGATTGATCTGCATGCTGGGATTCTACTTCATTCAACTATTGGTGAGCCCCACTTATTTAGGGCTCAGTCTTTTATTAATGTTTATTAGATGGTGATTTAGAGGTATATTGGGTGCCTTGTCTCAGTGAAAACAGTTATTCCATTTATGGTAGAAGCTTCATAGCTTATTTCTCATGTTATGTAAAGTTGTCAAGTATTCTCTATAAATTGAGTATTTTAATTTTTAAAGCTTGTGTCTATTGATGTTCTGCTTATGATTAGATGTATCTCAAGATGTATGCCAAATTATATGGTTCGGTCGAGCCATAAATAACTTCGAGTGCAGGCCACGCCTAGTTTTAGGGTCGGGGTGTGACAAATTTGGTATTAGAGCACCTGGTTCAATTATCTTAGGGAGTCTATGAAGCTGTGTCTAGTAGAGTTTGACTTATATGTGTGTAGCGCACCACATTTATAATTTATAACCTATTGGGCATATAAGAATGTTTCTCTTCTTTCCTACTCTGGATCGTTCTATAGAGTTAAACTCTAAGTGAACATTCTAACATTCGCATTATTGCGTTTCTTACAGAAAATGCCTGCTAATAAAAAGGAAGCCTCAAGACAAATGGCTAATGCCGCCAACGATGTGAACTCTAGTGAACCTCAGGGAGTTTAGACAAGGTCTAAGGATTGTTCAGTAGGATAGACCACTCGTACTTCTCCACCACTTACAAAGGGTCCTATGGGGAACCCTACAACATATGCCACCCCTAGTATAATGAATAAGGATATAAGGGGAGCTATTCAGATGCTTAACCAATTGGTTGCAACATAATCTCAATGTCAAGGTACACCATTGCAGAGTATGCGATCTCATCAGGGCTCAGCTATATCGAGGATTAAGGAGTTCCTCAGGATGAATCCACCAAACTTTATGGGGTCTAAGATAGAGGAGGATCTCCATAATTTAATTGATGAGGTGCAAAGGATTTTAGGGGTCATGCATGCTAGAGAGATAGAGGCAATTGAATTCGCCTCCTATAAGCTAGAGGATGTAGCTATTACTTGGTACAAGTAGTGAGAATTATCCCGGGGGAAGATGCATCCCTATAGTGTAGGATGATTTTATGGATGAGTTCATCAATCACTTCCTACTGATTGAGCTAAGAGAAGCCAAAGATGAGGAATTTACCGCTCTTAGACAGGGATCTATAAATGTGAGAGAGTATAGTCTTAAATTCACATAGTTGTCATAGTATGATCCAAAGATAGTTTCTACTATGTGGGCAAGGATGCGCTGTTATGTATATGGTTTGTAAATGCACTTGGCCGGTGAATATAGCTCGGACTTGCTGAACAAGGATATGGATATTTCCAGGTAAGGTCTTATGGCTAATAGATGGAAGACTTGAAGAAGAGGACTAGAGCATATCGAGACAGTAATTAAAACAAGAGGGGGCCAGGTCAGCTAGCAATAATAAATGGAACACTGGAAGGAATTTCTTTATTGGGAGATCATCAGACAGGTCACCATCTACTACAAGTGCACTACCTTCCATATATCAGAATGATAGGCAAGGTCAAAGTATCCAAAGCAAGAACTCTAGAGCATTAGGCTCTAAATTATAGGGGGTAGTGTTGCACAAAGTAATTCACAACAATTTACCTGTAATAGATGTGGCAAGAGGCACCCAGGAAAATGTTTCATGGGTATGAACGTATGTTATGGGTATGGTCTTAGAGGCCATATTTAGAGAGACTGTTCGTCAGCCAAATAGAGAAATAATGGCAATGCAGCTTCATCTCAAAAAGTAGCAACCACTCAGATAGCTCCTCCACATGATTCTCAGGCCCCGACATATCAAGGTAATAATAGAGGTGGAGGACATAATTGCCTATATGTGTATTGGTTCAACAAGATCTAGAGGCATCCTAAATGTTGTTACAAGTATATTAAAGGTTTTTTCGTATGATATTTATGTACTAATGGATCTCTGATTAATATTATCTTATGTGGCCTCTTATGTTGTTGAGAAATTTGGACTAGAACCCAAACTATTATTGAAACACTCTCTATATCCACTGCAGTCAGTGATTCAGTTATTGCCAAATGAGTCTATAGAGGTTATACGATTATGGTGGGTCATAGAGCCATGATGGTCGATCTAGTTAAATTAGAAATGGTTGACTTCGACGTCATTATGGGGATAGATTGTCTTTCATCTTGTTATGCTACTCCTAATTGTACAGCCAAAGTGGTTACATTTCAGTTCTCTAATGAGCCAGTCTTAGAATAGAAAGATAATGATGTCTACCAAAGGGAAAGTTCATTTCCTATCTTAGAGCTAGAAAGCTAATATCCAAGGAATGCTTGTATCGTCAAGTTCTTGTGAGGGACACCGATGTTGAAGCACAACCTCTTTATTCCATACCTATAGTTAATAAATATCTAGATGTATTTCCAGGCGAACTTTTAGGGATTCATCCAAATAGGTAGATTGATTTTGGGATTGATATTCTTCCCGGTACCAAGCCAATATCTATTCCTCCGAATAGAATGGCACCTGCAAAATTGAAAGAATTAAAGGATCAATTGAAAGAACTCATTCAAAGGGGTTCATTCGACCTAATGTCTCACCATGGGGAGTAGCAATCTTCTTTGTCCAAAAAAAAGGATGGGTCATTATGTATGTGCATTGACTATTAATAGCTAAACAAGATCAGTATAAAGAACATATTTCCACTTTTGAGGATAGATGACTTATTTGACCAATTACAGGGTGCCAAGTATTTCTCTAAGATTGATCTCAAGTTAGGTTATCACTAATTGAAGGTTAGAGAAGAAGATGTTCTAAAATAGTTTTCAAGACTCAATATGGACATTTTGAGTTCCTTGTAATGTCTTTTAGGTTGACGAATGCCCCAACTGCTTTTATAGACCTCATAAACATAATTTTTGAAGTCTTATCTCAACCTATTTGTGATTATCTTCATTAATGACATATTAGTGTACTCAAGGAATGAGGCTGAACATGCAAACCATCTCAAGTTAGTATTATAGAATCTTTGAGATCGTCAGTTATATGCAAAGTTTTAAAGTATGATTTTTGGTTGAACTTAGTGGCACTCCTAGGCCATATGGTATCCAGTACGGGTATCAGGGTTGATTCTCAAAAGATAAAAGTGGTAAAGAATAAGCCCAGACCCACAAATCCTATAGAGATCCGAAGCTTCGTGAGTTTGACAGGCTATTATAGATGGTTTGTAGAGGGGTTTTCATCTATATTTTCCCCATTGACTAAATTGACTCAAAAAAAGACAAAGTTCTAATTTGTTATATGCACGCAAGAAAAGTTTCCAAGAATTAAAGAACAAAATTGACTACAACTCTAGTTCTAACTTCACCAAACGGAATTGTTGGGTTTGTAGTTTATTGTGATGCTTTAAAAATTGATCTTGGTTGTGTTTTGATGCAAAATAAGAAGGTTGTAGACTATGCTTTCTAGCAGTTAAATATCTATGAAAATAACTATCCAACACATAATTTGGAATTGATTGTTGTAGTGTTAACGCTTAAGATATGGTGCCACTATTTGCATAAAGTTCACATGGATATCTTCACAAACCACAAAAGTCTCCAGTACATTTTCAAAGAAAAGGAGTTAAATATCAGGTAGCTAAGATGGCTCAAATTGCTCGAGGATTATGAATAGAGATCTTCTACCACCTAGGAAAGGCTAATGTTATAGTCGATGCTCTAAGCCGACCATCCATGGGAAGTCTGGCTCATGTTGAAAAAGACAAGAGATAATTAGCCAGAGGCATTTACAGATTTGCTAGCCTAGGGTTCTATTTGTTAGACCCCGAGGATGGCAATGTGGTTGTTCAAAATAGGGCGGAATCATCCCTAGTAGTAGAAGTAAAGAAGAAGAAATATGAAGATCCGATCTTGCACAAGTTGAGAGAAGGAATTCACAAGAAAAAGATTATGACTTTTGAGCAAGGGGAAGATGATACTTTAATGTACCAAGGCAGATTATGTATCCTAGAGGTGGAAAATCTACGTGAAAATGCTATGTTGATGAACACAACTCCAGATATTCTATCTGCCTAGGTTCTACCAAGATGTATCATGATCTAAAGGATATTTATTGGTGGAGTGATATTAAGAATAACAAAGAAGATTATGCAGCTAAGTGTCTAAATGCCAATAGGTTATAGAAGAGCACCAGAGGCCTGGTGGCCTAGCGCAAAATATTGAACTTTCTGTATGAAAATAGGAGATGATCAACATAGACCTTGTAACTGATTTACCTCGATCCTTTTAGAAACATGACTCAATTTGGGCAATAGTGGACCAACTTACCAAGTCAACGCACTTTTTGCCTATCAAGACAAACTATTCCATAGAGGATTATGCTACATTGTATAATCAAGAGATTGTATGACTGCATGGGACCCCAGTGTCCATTATCTCTGGTAGAGATGCTCAATTCAGAACCCACTTTTAGAATTCTTTCCATAAAGGATTGGGTACACATGTAAATTTTAGCACTGGTTTCCATCAGCAAACTGATGGTCAAGCCAAGTGCACTATTCAGATGCTAGAGGATATGTTCCAAGCATGTGCTTTGGATTTTAATGAAATCTAGGATAATCACCTATCATTGGCTGAGTTTAAGTTTAATAAAAGTTACCATGCCATTATCAAGATGGCACCTTATGAGTCTCTATATGGGCGAAGATGTAAATCCACCATTTGTTGGTTTGAAGTAGGTGAGGCAGAGTTACTACGACCAGATTTGGTCCATCGGGCTATGGAGAAAGTCAAACTAATACAAGAATGATTAAAGACAGCCCAAATTCATTAGAAAACCTATTTGTATGTACAACGAATATATTTGAAATTTAATATTTACGATTGGGTATTCTTGAAAGTGTCGCCTATGAGAGACATTATGTGATTTGGGAAGAAAGGAAAACTTAGTCTTAGATATATTGGTCTATGTGATATATTATAGAGGATTAGGCTAGTAACTTATAAGATGGAGTTGCCTACAGAGTTGGTATCAGTACATCCAGTATTACATTTATCTATGGTGAAAAAACATGTGGGTGATTTGTCCTTTGTGGTCCCTATTGAAAATATAGGTATCAAGGAGAGTCTGACTTATGATGAAGCTCTTGTGGCATCCTTCACTGGAATTTTCAAAAGTTGAGGACCAAAGAAATAGCATCTATAAAGGTACTATGGAGGAACCACAATCTTGAAGAGGCTACATGAGAAGTCGAAGATGATATGGAAATAAAGTGCCCTCAATTATTCCTCGAACAAGAAGAAAAGGTTTAAGGTAACGGTCTTAATCTTACTTTAAAATTCTATGAATTCATGTCCTATGTCATAATTTCATGATTTATAAAACTTATACCTTACATTATGATATGTCCTATAAACTCATGTCCTATGTTATGTCCTCCATGTTTAGATGAACTCATGAAAAGTCTCATCTATGCTAAGCCTACATATCTCATTTAACTCATGCCCGTGATCCCTTTTCTCTAAAAGTTATGAAATTCCTAGAAAGAATGATGTTAACGATGATGAACGGAAAGACAAGTAAGTTTTGAGAAAATTCCCTTTTATATGCTTTAGAAAGACAAAGGGGGACTATGTTTATGTTTCTTATGTATTCCTTCATGCATACGTCCTTTTGATGCCATGTGAGGCTTGTGATAGTGTTT
This sequence comes from Datura stramonium, assembly GCA_018107945.1. NCBI lineage: Eukaryota > Viridiplantae > Streptophyta > Magnoliopsida > Solanales > Solanaceae > Datura > Datura stramonium. The sequence continues at coordinate 419,832 of JACEIK010000316.1, read as the reverse complement.
TTGGTTAGCTGACACATTTTGAGAATTTTAAGTAATACTATTTACAAAGGGAATTCTACAAAATTTTTAAAGAAATTCTAAAGTTATAATCTATTAATTCCCTAAGTATCATTCAAGGACGAATGAACACAAGGGGAGATATTGTAACACCTTGTATCTTCGTACTAAGATTTGAGCCATTCTAGGTATGTGGGTAAATTTTTATGACAAATCGTAAGTATTTGGAGGAGTACAACATACATTATAATGTGTTAAGGAATTTTGGAATTGGTTAGGAATTGAAAATATTAATTTTTGTGACTTTCACCAAGAATGGGTAGTATGCACCATAGAATGGACATACAGACTGTACCTAGAATCATAAATAAAATTAGATATTTGGGAACTATTTTTACTAATCATGATGCCACATATGGAGCGTACGTGGCGTGTGTTGGTCGTATGTGAGAAAGAGAACATGTACAAAGAGAAGAGTGAAGAGTATGTGAAGTTTATGAGTAATGGTAAACTTCAAACAATCATATCTCACAATCTAAGAAGTACATTTTAGGTATTCTACCCATAAAATTAAAGCCCTATGAATCTATTTTTCAATGCATCCAATCATTCAAAAGTGAAATTTCAAAGTAAAAAGTTATGGATGTTTTACTAAGGCACTATCAAGCAGTTACGAACTGCAAATTAACTACGAATCACAAATTAAAAATGCGAGCCATAACTTGAAAATATCGGTTATAAGTCACTAAAGAGTGACTAGCCAGTTGAGCAATATGCGACCTGTATGTTGAATCTACAGTCCATAGATGGCAATTTATTGACCGTAAAATGTGATTTCCAACCCTCTTTTTAAATGTGATTTTGGATTTACTTTCTTATTTCTTTACCCCCAACAGCATCAAAAGCTCTTCAAAACCCTTCTAAGCATAGAGAAATATCTCCCATGATCATGCAACATCAAACCACAACCTTCTCAAATTTTTGACATCCAATCTTCTCTCTCTCACTAGTAAGGTTAAGAATAACTTTTGAGTTTCAAGACTTGAAATCTTGAGCGTTCCTCCTTCCTTCAAGGTAAGTAACTCTCCTAAACCCTTGCCGGATATTATTTTATTCTTCTTAGGTGTGTTCTAAGGTCGTAACTCATGGGACAATGCTAGAAAGCCATGAGTTCATGTGATGACCTAGGGTTAGGATTTATGAGACTGCTTTAGTATTGAGGATGGATGTGGTTGTTTTGGCTGGACTTTTCATTGTTATGCATGCTTTTAAGGAGCTGTAGAAGGAAGCGTGTGTTAATACATCCCACTCATAGGAGGCTCGAATTCTCTATGCCTTATTGATGTTCGATGTAATACCTCTATGACTTGAAATTCATCGCTAAGATGTTGATTGTAGTTCTTATCCATATAATTTTTGTAGATTGATGTTATAAAGGAACTTTTGCTTCGTGGTGATAATTGTGAGACTAGGAATAAGGTATTTAAGGCTATATCATGTCCAAGAACACCTTATTTTATTCCCCACACTACATTTCATGAAAGATTGACATAAAATCCTTCTTCTTGAATTGTTGGGTTAAGGTCAAGAACATTATGTCTATAAATGAATGATTTTCAAAACTTTATGAGTTCTTATGTATGTTTTATGATAATTCTTGAAGTACCCTATGAGTTGCAAGTGTCTTTTTATGAAAATTTTCAATTTTACAAACTATGATTTTTTTCTCTAAAAGAGAAGTTTCAGTGATTTGCATGAACAATGATTATGATATGATGATTATGAAATTCAAAGGTCTTATCATAATGATGAACTATGATTATATCTTATGAAGACTTATCAATATGATCTTGATTTCTAAATTATGATTTCAAGTAAATCAAAGTATGAATTTTAAACCAAGAAGGCTTCGAGTCTAAAACTATGTATGCCAATATAGGTTATTGTCACGATTCGAGTTTACACCCTGGACGCGAACGGTACTTAGGATCACAAGTGACCCCAAGCAAACCCATGATAAAACACACTTCTATTAAGACTGATCTGCTAAAAATAATATTAAGCAGATTAAAAATTAAAGAAATAAGAAAATACTAATTTATAACAAAAAGCTAAACAAACATTGAAACTCAAGCTGATTTACATGTACTATTTGAAAGCCTTCTTAAAGAACTGATGAGTTGTTGGGACAAGCCCCTAGCTAACTCTAATGTATGAAATTGAACTAAAAATAATAACTGAAAATGGAAACTCCGACCCTCGACAGATGAGGACTCACCACTAAAATTGTTGGGAATCATCGCGAGAAACTAGCTGCCTTGCTGAGGTTGGGTATTTGAGCCTATACCATAAAACGATATAGCACATAGAAACGCGTGATCGGTACTTTAAATGTACTAAGTATGTGAGATGTAACTAAAACATGCATATATTGAATACTAGTAAGCTGAACTGTAATACTACAAAAATAGATTGAAATTTGAAAGTCTGAACTGGATTGCGAACCTTGACTATACTAGAATGTGGCAGAGCCTATCACCGACATATAACAAAGTGAGCTAGACGTGGAGTTTGATATATACACGCCATAGAATAGAGCCCACCGTACCTTGCCAGGGTAAAGTGGCTGAACTGTGTGATCGTCTGGGGCCCATTTGGGCTAATAACCTATGGTGGCATGTAGTTCTGAAAATCTGGGTGCGCTAAACCTAGCCCGCTTGGTGCTAAGTACTACTTCCACTGGAAACCTAATCATACCTAACTGTGTTGATAGCTCATAACTAGTGTCCTAAGACTGTGTCAGAACTACTTATCTAAAAGTGTTCAGAGCTACTTTTTCTGAAAGTGTCCTGACAGTCTAAAGAACGACAATCATGCTGATAACCCGTTACTACTGAACATACTAAGTACTGACAATACTACTGAAACTGAACAGTCTACTACATTGACCTTCCATTCGTACATTTGTACTAACATTCATAATTCAAGTGAAAATATCATGCAACATTTATATTAGAGTTCTAAATCATGCCAATTCTATTCAAAAATCATGTTATTATTAGAGTTAGAAATGAATATGTAATAAAATAAGTCAAGTCATGAATTTCACATAGTATAAATCAGAGGAACTGGGAGAACTAATAAAATGCAAGGAAACTCAGAATCTACCTGAAACCCTAACACATGATTTCTATAGAGCATAAAATGATGAAGGACTCTAGGAATACATGGGTACAAGGGTGAGAGGAATAACCTTGCTAAAACCCCCACATACTTGTAGAAGAACACTTGAGAAAACACATGAACTCTGAGGGAGAGAAGAAGCCCTAACTTTTGGTCTGAGTAGCCTGTCTGAACTTCTCTACGTTTTGATCTGTGAGCTTGGAGGAGAGTGAGAGGAAAGAGTCGATCAATCCCTTTAATTCCCCCTCCAAACGCAACCCTAAACAACGTAGTTTAGGTTTTAAAAAATTAGGATTTGGCAAATATGCCCCTGGGTAACCGTTTCAAAATCTGACTGTCCAGATCCAACGGGCTTTCGATAAGTCGTTGGTTGAAACCATAGCTCATTGGAACCATCCATTAGTTCTGGGCCTGGGAATTCAGTTCCTGGACACTAACCAATGGAAGGGAACAACGACCCGTTAGATGAAAGAATGAGTCATTGGTTACTCTCGTTGTTACTGGAAAAGTTTTGAACAACTTCTAGACATCCTCCAACGGACGGATAGAACGACCCATCGCCAGACAATGACAAGTTTCTAGGTATAGAAAAAATGGGTTGAAAATGACCTATTACTTCACACAATGGGTCATTATATCACCCCCTGGTATGAGGAATGAAAACTTCTAGGTTGACAATGACTCAGACAACGGGTCGTTGTTACTGACAATGATTCGTTGGCTTAGTCATTCTGAGACAGAAATGTTTTGGTTTTTCATTCCAAGTCTGGTTTGGTCTAAGAAACTTTTGGGGTGTTACAATATCTCCCCCTAGGGAACATTCATTCTCGAATGAAGGTTAAATAAGCTGAAAGACTGGGGGAAAGAGCTGCAATCCACAACCGAAGACTATAAGTTGATTACTGAAAGAGTGAATCACTCCAAACTGAGGTAGACATACTAATTGAGTTATGCAATTAGAGTGCACACAAAAATATGAATAGAGTTGATGAGTATGTATCTGAATAAAGTATTGAGGAGGAATTTAGTACCTGATGCTGAAGTTGAACTGGAAGGGAAAGGGTGAGGGTATTTAGCCATCATGTCTGCTTATGCTTCCCATGTAGCTCCCTCAACTAGCTGGTTCCTCCATAAGACCTTTACTAAAGTGACCTACTTGTTCCTCAGCTTACGAACCTGACGGTCTAGGATCTGAACTTGAACTTCTTTGTAAGAGAGGCTGCCCTTTAGGCACTAATAAGGTCGGGTCACCGATACATTTCTTAAACAAGGACACATGAAAGATTGGGTGCACCGATGCTAACTCTACAGGCAACTCCAGCTCATAAGCCACATTACCAATGTGTCTCAGGATTCTATAAGGACCAATATATCTAGGACTGAGCTTTCATTTCTTCCTGAACCTCATCACCCTTTTCATAGGTGAAATTTTTAGGTATACCCAATCATCCAC
>JACEIK010000316.1:383205-400511 GCA_018107945.1 Datura stramonium | reverse complement strand
CCAAGGTTGTCGCAGTAAATAGTGGGTACTTGATGAACTGGATAATGCAACTCCATTAAAAGATGTGTGACCCACAGTGATTCAGAAAGGGCATGGGCAACTACTCTATATTTAGACTTATTGGAGGAGCGAGAAATAGTGTCTTGCTTCTTGGAAGACCAGTTAATCAGGTTGCGATCAAGGAACAATATGTAACCAGATGTGGAAACTCGATCATTGATGTCACCACCTCAATCAACATCGGAGTATACATGCAAATTAAAGTCATCTATAGGAGTTACTCGAAGTCCTAGCTGAATAGTTCCACAGAGATAGTGAAGAATACATTTCACAGCCTTCCAGTGAATATCTGTAGGTGCCTGCATGAATTGTGACAATTTGTTGACTGCAAATGCTATATCTGGTCTGGTGAAAGATAAATATTGAAGTTTGCCCAGAACTCGATGATAGCGAGTGGCGTTAGTCAGGTTTGAACCATCAGAGACAACGAGTAGCTCAAAGGCACTCATAAGCGTGTGGACACTTTTGCAGTCATTCATTAGTTCATCATTCAAGATGTCGTTGACATAATTTGCTTGTGATATAATTAGGCCGTCAGAGTTGCGTAATACCTCAACACCAAGAAAAAAGTGAAGGTTACCCAAATCTTTAATGGAAAATTGAGATGCCAGAGAGCTTATACCATGATCAACGCCGAATGTGTTGGACCCTGTGACAATGATGTCATCCACATATACCCGTATGAACATAGTGTCTGCTAGGCCACATCTAACAAAGAGTGAGGGATCCGATTTTATTTTGATAAATCCTATGGACTCAAGGTAACCTGTTAGGGCATTGTACCAAGACCGAGGGGCCAGTTTTAGACCATAAATCGCCTCTCGTAGCCTACAAACGTGGTTAGGAGAGGTAGCATCTACAAATCCCATAGGTTGAGCCATGAACACTTCTTCATCCAACGAACCTTGTAAAAAGGCATTATTGACATCGATTTGTTTGAAATGCCAGTTATAATGAACCGCCGCAGAGAGAACTATGCGAACAGTGGTAGGATTGACGACCAGACTGAATGTTGCATGAAAGTCAATACCAGGTCGCTGAGTGAATTCTTTCGCAACCAGTCTGGCCTTGTACCTATCTATAGATCCATTGGCATTGCGTTTAATCCTGAAAAGCCACTTACAACAAATAATATTTTTAACAGGGTCAGGAGGAACAAGTTCCCAAGTCTGGTTTTTAATTAAAGCATCAAATTCTTGTTTTATCGCCTCACGCCACTCAGGGTATTTTTGTACCTGTTTGAACGTGGTGGGAGTGATAGTTGGATTCAAGTGAGCCAAATAATAAAAAAAATATTTTGGTTTGAAGATATTATTTTGGGACCGAGTGACCGGACGGGATGTCGTGGGAGGACATTGTGGAGGGAACTCAATTTGTGTTTGCTGATTTGGGTTTCGACGTTGGTAGACTAATAGTGGTTTGCTGGCAGTAGGTGTATTGGTGGTGTTCGACATAGGGGAAAATATATTGGGGTGCTGGGGTATTATTTTGGTGGGGGAATTGTCCATGTCTCTTGGACCTCTTAGGGAACGTGATTGGTTAGAGAAGGGAATAGGAGTTGTAGTGGGTGAGGTAATAATATTTGGAGTGGGTTGCTGGCACACTACTAAAGATATTGCTAAAAACCGAGGGAACAAAAATCGACGGACATAGTCGGTATAAAAAATCGAGGAAAAATCGATTCAGTTCGTCGATTTTTATTTTTATATATATATATTTTTTAAAACAGACAGACAGGGTCGGTTTTTCCTCGATTTTTCTCGCGCAAAAATCTGCGAATTTTTTTTAAAGAAAACCGACACTATCCCTCGATTTTTTATTATTTTTTAATAAAAAATGAGGGACAACGTAGGTATTTGAAGTGCAAATATGCAGTTGAAGAGAATAAATAAAAACGAAGGAAAAACTTAATCAAAGAGCATGTATAGTCAAGTGGTAAAATTATCTAATGTCATAGTAAATACCCGGGTTCAAATCTAAGTAGTTGCATTTTTTATATAAATTTTCAAAAAACCGACGGACAAACCGACACTGTCCCTCGATTTTTAATTTTTTTAAATTAATTTTTAATTTTTCAAAACCGACGGACTGAGTCGGTTTTCCATCTGTGTTAACCGACACTGTCCATTGATTTTACAATTCCGACGAGCCAAATTCTGACGGTAGTAAGTGCGTCGGTTTGACATTGGTTTTGCTCAAAATCTCGACTTTGTCTGTCGGTTTCGGCCCTCGTTTTTTGAACAATTTTTTGTAGGGGAAGTAGGTGTATTAGTGCTAGTAGGAGAGGGGGAGGTAACATGAGATGTTGGAATTGGAGTAGGTGAAGTGTGAGTTGGATTTGTAATAGGAAATTGAGATATATTTGAAGTAGGAGAAAAAGAGGGAAAAGCCGCTGGAATTTCTGAGTTCGAATTGGTCTAGAACTGGGTGAGGGACGGTGCTGGTAGCGTGTTTTCGCCAGAATCGGTGAGTATTGGTGGGGGCAAATCTGAAAATATAGGATTTTTAATTTCTGGAAATTTGGCTAGAGCGTGTGGTGACGTTATATGTTCCCAATCTAGGTTAGATGACTTAAGTTTGAAATTGAAAAATAAAGTTTTGAAGGGAAAAATATTTTCAATAAATCGTACATCGCAGGATAAGTATATGTTAGCGGAATTTGGGTCATAACATTGGTGACAGTGGTGGGAGAGTGAGAAATCAAGGTTGACACATGGGTTAGACTTCGGTTCAAGTTTGTTTTTGGCATAAGGCTTGAGCCAACGGTAGCATAGGCAACCAAAAATCCAAAGGGAGCATAGTCAAGTGACTTGTTAAATAGGCGTTGGAATGGTGAGTAGTTTTCTAGGTGGGGAGCGGGTAGGCGGTTGATGAGGTAAACAGAGTGATGACATGCGAAGGACCAAAATTGAGGTGGCAATGATGCTTCATGTAAGAGAGTTTTGGCTGTTTCAACGATATGACGATGTCGTCTTTCGGCAAGTGCTACTTTTTGAGGTGTGTAGGGTGGGGTGGAGAGATGTTCAATACCATGAAGGGCGAGATACGAGTCAAGGCTTTTGTACTCTCCTCCACCATCAGTATAGAGGGAAAGAATTTTTGTGTTAAAATGTTTTTCCACAAGAGGATGAAATTTTTGAAAGATTTCTTTGACTTCACTTTTGTTTTTAAGTGTATAAAGCCAAGTATATTTCGTGTAATGATCAACAAAAATATAGTAGTACAACTTTTTATCAAGAAATAAGAACGGTGAAGGGCCCCATAAATCGCTGAATATAATTTGAAGCGATTTGGTGCTACACAAAGATAATTGAGAAAATGAATGTCGATGAGATTTATTTGATAAGCAGGAATTACAATAATAGAGTTTGTTCTGCTCATTAAATAGTAGTGAAAATATATCTAAAATAAACCTAAGAATTCTAGAGTGCGGGTGATCCAGACGTTGATGCCAGATGGTGAATGGAGTGGATGAGATGGCCATGTGGGCTTGGAGGGTAGGCCACTCATATAGTCCATTGTTGAGTCGACCGTGCACCAGTTGTTTCCGTATTTGTAGATCCTTCACAACAAAGTCAAAAAGAAAAAAATCAATAGATTTTAAATTGTCTTGGCAAAATTTAGAGACAGATAAAAGATTTTGTTTAATGCATTTAATTGAGTAGAACCAGTGTGAGATGAGAATTTTGTTACCATCACCCATGGAGACATCCTTGTTACCGTGGTAAGGTTGGAGATTGTGTGGTTCAGTGGTGATGTGATGGGTTGCTCCCAAGTCAACTATCTAGGGGTTGGTGGCTGCAGCAAAACTGGCTGCATATTTGGCTCTGGCTGCAAAGTGATTGTGAGACTTTGAGCGGTAGACATCAGCTGTGTGACCAATTCTGTGACAGAGTTGACAGCGAATGACAGAGTTTTTGTTGGTTTCCCCCTGTGGTGGAGGAGTCTGTCGGGGATCCTGGCGCCAGTGCTGAGAATTGTTGTTCGACCTACGATTGTTGCGATTATAGTTGTTGGATTTGGTGGGAGTAGCAACTGCAACAGTGATAGGAGCAGATAATTTCTTAGCATCTTCATGACGAAGAAAGAGTTCATGATCAAGTAATTTTTCAAACAACTCTTCATAAGAGACTGGAGTATCACGTGTCCGAATTGCAGTAGAGATCTCACGAAATTCGGGACCTAGACCACTGAGTATTTTGACTATGAGTTCTGGGTTGGATACAGGGGCATCGGCCGTGGCTAACTCATCTGAGAGAGACTGAATAGTTCGTGATAGAGCGAGAGTCCTTGGTGACCCGAGCAAGTTGATCACGGCAGCTGAATATCCAAGTTTGAGATCTGTTTGCATACGTAGTGTGCAGTGCATTCCAAGCTGATTTAGATGAGGCGGCAGCTTCGACGGTGGAGGCAATAGTAGCTTCGACAGAAGCCATGAGAGCATTCTGGATTAGTTGATCTTGGTGGAACCAAGTAAGGAATGCCGAATTATTGGCGCCATTCGCTGTTGTGCGACAGGGAGCTGGAGTGGTCCCATCGAGATGGCCGAAGAGGTTGTATCCATACATAAGCATGGAGAACTGAGCTTTTCAGGTGGCGAAGTTGTGACCACCGCTTAGTTTGATTGGTAGTTGAGAAGCAAGGTTGAATTAGATGATGATATTGGCACCTGTTGTGTTGTCAGCATTGACAACTCTGGGATTTGCACCATTGTTGTTGCCATTGAAGGCCATGGATGATAAGAGCATGATTATTGATGGGAACGAGAGAGAAGGAAAAAAGAGAAAAAATAGGACCGTTCTCGTTAGAGCATATGAGGCTCTAATATCATATAAACGTTTGTAGATTTAATGAAAAACTTTGTTTATTATTGATGATAAATAACTCTTTAAGTAGAGTTACAATGAAAAGATAGATTCCTAGTCTAAGACATCTAAATTATCCTAATTAAATAATAAAATAAAAATATAAATAATAAATCAAATATACTTAAACTAAACCAATCAATCCTAAACTAACTGAAACTATGAAGCCTTACGGCTATATGCTAATAGGCTCCAGATTTTTTCTGGTTTTCAAACCAAATATTGAATGTACCCCTCTTTGGTTCCCACTAAATGCTATGAGCAATAAAATCTCTGGCTTCCAACATATTTTTCTAGTTCTAGGACCCTCCTTTCTATTGTACTAACATTGGTGTGCTCTTTTTACAATACTAGTTCCACATAATATTTGCTCATAGTGATATTCTAAATCTGAACCTCCATCATAATTTGAAGGGTCAAGTGAATATTATGAGATCAAGCAACACATCAGGAGCACCTGATCATGGATACGCAATTGGAAATTTCCAAGTTGTTCGATTTGCTTTTCATAGAGCCTTTTCCTTTTCAAATATTGTATTGCAGCTGAAAATAGAATAAATAATTCATTAAAAGTGTTGCCGAAAAGAAGTAAAAGATGGAAAAATCATGACAAATTAAAAGATATAAAAGTGAATACAAAGACATCGTCATAATATTCACTTAGTATGTTTTCAGAAATTATTTAGAAAGGAATTTGGGTTGGTCGATTTTGACAAGGAAGCGGAGGGAGGAAACTTAGAAGAGGACTGAAAAATGAAGAAAAAAGACGATGGAGGTTAGGTCTTTGGAGGGGTATTAACAGGCATTGAAATTGGATGGGCATGGGGTTTTATCGAATAATAATGAGTTGGGCTAAAAAGTTTGTGGGTTCTAATGATCATGAGTCGGGTAAATGTAGGTTGGATGAGTAGTTTAATAGGTAAATTTTTTTAATTGACATGGTCCGACAAAATTTTACACGTGTCCAATCTGGTATTTAAAAATCAGATATTGAGTCTATTAAAAAGTAATAGCATAGATGATCCATTTGAATAACGACAGTAACATAAATGAGCTAAACTTTTAACAAATGACATGAATAAACTTTTTTCTAAAGTTCGATGACATATTTGAGCATTTTTTTTTTAATAAAAATTATTAATAACATAATTACTAGCTATTATAATTCGCCAAATTACAATTATTATAAAGATCCATCGGTGCAATAATAAATAGATAATAACAATGGCAAGAGATTAGAGAACTTGTATATTCACAAAAGTTTACAAATTTGAAGAAAATTTATTGCAAATCAAGTAAAACAAATCTGACTTAAAATTCACACAAATTAAGCAAAACAAATCTAAAGTAATGAATAACACTTCTTTTATATAATATTATAAGAACTTATTTTATGAAATATAAAAGTTTGAGGTAAGTTTTATGATTTAAAAAGAAATAAATGATTATATCTAGACTCACAAAACAAGTTTGAAGCAGATTTTAGAGAAGCTTCCACAATCTTTGGCTACTTTAATTTTGTTTTTAGGAGTTTGAAACAAACCGATCCATCGTACATAAGGGAACTTAAGAGTGATATACACTATCAATTTTGTGTATATCATCATCATGTTGGCCGCTTTTGTAGCAGCCATGGCTGCACAAACCATCATCTCTACCTCTGCAACCCATTCTTTAATTTTCCCAATTGCTGCCCCAAACACTACTCCTTCCCCTCCACTCCATTCTTTACTTGATGTCAATGTCAAGTCCACTACTGGCCAATCATTGACCCTTGCTGCAGTCACTGCCCCTAAACCAATTACTGTCGTTGCTTCTACCAAGAAGGCTGTTGCTGTCCTTAAGGGCAACTCCGATGTCCAAGGCGTTGTCACACTTACCCAAGAGAAGAACGATGGTATTTCTATTTCTGTTCTAATTTTCTTCTCCGTCGTTTACATTTTCCCTTCTTTTGAGTGTTCTAGTTTGGATTTGAAGCTGTTTTTTTCCTTTCCCACTTTTAGTTGTCCTAATTAGCTTCTTTGAATGTCTATTTATGGATCTGAATTTCTCTCTTGTTTCTATCTGATAGGTCCAACCACTGTGAAAGTTCGTTTAACAGGACTTACTCCCGGACTTCATGGGTTCCATCTAGTAAGTGCATTTATATATTTAAGATGTCATTTTGGACAATCCTGGAAAAGAAATTTCCAGTTCTTTCTCTTTGTTGAAGAGAGTACTTGAAACCACTTAGGCGTCCTTTGGTAATTTTTCGGGATTATTATCCACCCTAACACTATAAACTAATCCCTTAATAAGTTATCTCAAGATCTTATTCCAATCAAACATAAATCCATCCAAAAATTAATTTCAGAGATTATTTGTCCTTTGTCCCTGGTGCCAAAAGAGCCCTTAGTAAGGTGTGAATTAACTGTAAAGTCATAAGTTTTGTTGGCTCTCGGCTTTTGCCCTAATATATTAAATAATTCACTCCCAAAATGTATTTGACAGGGAAAATTTACATTCAAGTAAAAATAATTACTTGCCTTGATATTGCTGTTTTCTTGTTTTTGCAAAATTTCAAAATAAATGTTTCACAAAACAAAGGCTGCTTTTAGAATTTTCAGTTTTGAACTTACCTGTTTATTGTTGGTACATTCTTGCTAATTTTCTGTTTGGGTTGGTTATTGTAGCACGAATACGGTGACACTACCAATGGTTGTATGTCTACAGGTTTGTAATTGATCTACTTTGAACTTCAGGTTAATTTAGATTTAGGTTAATTGCGACTCCTGCAATAACCAATTTATTTTTTCTTTTTCCATACTCTTCTAGTAACTAACTGCAAATGTTAAATTTGGTTCTACTATTTTTGTTATTAGTTTGAAGTTTTCTTTCTGATTGTTTCTATAGGAGCCCATTTCAATCCTAACAGCATGACACATGGATCTCCTGAAGATGAAACCCGTCATGCGGGTGACCTGGGAAACATAGAGGCTAATGCTGATGGTACTGAACATGCTGTACTGTCTTAACGTTTTCCGTCTCTCTTGTTTTTGTTTATCAAGATGGGTGGTGATTTCTTTCTCTGTGATGTTCTTGGTCGTGCTTTCTTTTTTCCAGGCATAGCTGAAGCAACAATTATAGATAACCAGGTCCTACACTCAACTGTGTGGCCATTGAAGTGCTCACACTCATTTTTCTATCATTTATTAATCTTGTTTTGGGATATAAAAGTAACTATTCCTTTTAGATATTGCTCAGATACCATTGACTGGTCCAAACTCAGTTGTTGGAAGAGCATTTGTGGTTCATGAGCTTGAGGATGACCTTGGAAAGGGTAAGGTTCAATTTTATGGTTTGATATTTAGCTCTTATTTTGACGTTTAGATGTGCTTTTTCGTTTATGCAAGCCTGTCAAATTATTTGATATTGCCTTAGGGAGGTTACAGATAATTTTATGAGCTAACTCTCATTTGGTGGTTTGGCTGTAGGTCGTCATGAACTCAGCCTTACTACTGGAAATGCTGGGGGTCGAATAGCATGTGGTAAAAAGAACACTATTTATTCTACTTATCAGAAAAAAGAAAAAAAACACTATTTACTCTCCCTACTCTTTCTTCTTCTAGTATAATTTTCTTATCAGTTGTTGTGCCACCTATTGCCTGAGGCAGAAAAAAATAGTAAACTTAGCTTGGGTGCTGATTTTGCCAATTGGATTTTATTTCTGATTGTTATATTTCATGGCCAACATTTGTGTAGTGTCTGAGTAACAAAATGCTTTTCTATTTTTTGAGAAAGAATAATAATAGAATGCTTTTCACTTGGTTTTCAAAAGACTGCTCTATTATGTTCAGCAGCCTTTGGACATCGTGACTGTTTTTCTTTTTCCTTCTTAACTTTTGGACAGCTTCTAGTTTTTTTTATTGTGTTCTGTATTCTTTATATTATGTTATCTAATAGCTATGTTCTCCTTTATGACCTTATGTGCTACTCTTATGGGTGACTAGATAGGGAAAAATTAGATTAATATGTCTTGAGCAAAATACAACAACAACAACATACCTAGTGTACTCTCACAAAGTAGGATCGACAGAGAGTAGAGTGTACGCAAACCTTACTTCCTAGCTCAAAGGTAGAGACGATGTTTCAATATGTCTTGAGCAGCGGACAATAATTAGCTGAAGAAACTTTTTGGACAAATATAGAAACTTTGTCTAATATGTTAGCCAACCAATTTGTTTAGATCATATATAGGCAGTAAATTCTGGTTTCAAATAACCATTGAGGGAAAAACGAAGGTGACACTTAACAAGAGTTGCTAATTGTGTTCTGAAAATCTCTTTTGTATATTTGTAACCAGACAGTGCTCTCTTGGGTACTTTTAGCAGTAAATTAGTAAGTGATACATGTAACACTTCGACACTTGTTAGCATTTATAGCAATTCTCATTATCAAGACCTCATTGTTTGTTCAGTTGCTTGAGGCATCTAATCTTGTACTACACTTCATCCAAATTAGCTTGGATAAGCAATCTCTATGGTTTGGAAGACTTGACCAAAAATAGGACTGGACTTTACTCTTGATGAAGTATCAGTTTCGACTTCAGTATGGAAGAATCTTTAAGCTCCATCTCCATTCACCAGAAGATCCCTAATCCTTGAACAACCATGATTCAGTCCTACAACACAATCCTCATCAGATAAATGGACTATATAACCACACAGAGAAAGAAGCACAAGCAGAACCCTTCCGTTATATATGAGGGGGAGGGGGAGAGAGCGACGGAAAGTGAGACAGAGAAGTGCATGAACTGAGAGAGTTTAACTTCATTCGGAGTAAGAAGAGAAAGCTTGAGATTAGGGGCTGAATGTCCTTGCTCCATTTGCAGTAAATCTCTGTACGATTGCCATATGAAATTGTTTTCGCTAAGTTCCCTTTTTTATGCAAATCTTTTAATGACAATTATTTCTTTAGTAAATCCTTAACTATAAAAAGAACTATTTACAAAGTCATTTTTCGACATTTGATTGGATACCAATGGGTGGTTGGGTGTTGGTGATTGGTGATAGTTGCAGTTAGCAAGTAAAAATAAGGTTTATATGTTAATTGGAAATAGTGATTTGGACCAGTGGTAGAAAGAGTTAGTAAACAAATTACATAACACATTAAAAGATGCAACTTGTACAAATATCATTTGTTTTAAGAAATTTCAACAATCAAAGACAATTCAAGATCGGAAATTAGTTTCAAGGAAAATGTTTCCACTGGAGCAGTTTATATTACTTCTTTCTTTCGTTTCATTGCATGTGTCTTAATTTGACTGAGCACGGAATTTAAGAACATTAGGAGACGTAAGCATCTAAATCAACAAAAATGAACTCTTACAACAGGACCGGTTGTTTGAAGTAATTGTAAACTATTTCTTATTTCTGGTTAGTGGTTGGCAGAATCAAATATACCTCTTTTCATGAAGAAACTCCTTATACAGCTTTTAAGTTCCAGCAATGTCTTGTATATTACTTTTATCTTGAAGAAGTTATTTTGTTTACTTTCATGCGCATGAGTGGTGTAAAAATCCCGTTGAAGTATTGTCACTTCTCTGGGGATCTAAACTTGTTTGACCATTAGTGTGATTCAAATTATGAACTTTCCATAGATAATCAAATTGCGAAGCTAGGGACTATTTTGACGTACTTATAAATATCATCTGGCATTCCTTGATACTTTTTGACTGATGGAGTTTGTGACTACCATTTAGTGCTGGGTGAACAGAAAATGACGCATATAGCTTATATTTAGTATTCGTACCTTCCGATTCTTGCTGAAGATAAAATATTAAATAGGTAATTTGTGGAATAACATGCTGTAAGATGAAAATTCACCATCTACCTGAGATTGTAGATTTATAGAGATGGTTTAATATGTTCTAGGTTGTCTGAGAAACATTACAGTTGGTAATGTGGAGATGGTCATGAATGATTTAATTTAGACTGAACAGTTAAAGACGAATAAAAAGCCTATTGTTTAGTTAGTTACTTGGTTGATAATCTTGCCCAGCTGGGTAGGTACAAGTAATTCTTTTCTTCGTTTCTCAGGCTACTAAGATTCTTACTGATTGCTTTTACATCTTCATATAAGACAGAAAATAAGTTGAAAACAATATCAAGTCTATTATATATTCTGATGCATTGGCTGCTGGTACGTCGTTGGTAAACTAAATGAACTAGGAATGTGTGTTCTCATCCAACGTAAATATGCTGAGATGTGGACTTGATCACAAGCACATTAGTAAGGAGTCTTGCAAATTTTGAATTGGTTTTCAAATTTTCTGTTTTCCCTTAATTTTGTCATTCAAGGTGTATCTTTCCTCTACATTGGATGTCTTAAGCTAACAATATTGTACCTCTTGATAGTATACTGAAAAGAAGCTAAATGCTTATTCTCTTCTCTTGTTTAATTACTTTTCTGGTGGAGAAGTTTTGCCTTCTGCACTGTCTCATATTTCAGTATTTGACCCTGGATCAGTGATCTTCGGCTTAGTGATAGATAGGAAATGACAATCTGCATGAGCCTCCTTTTGTATTGTTATGTATATTTTCTTCTAGTCTCAAGAGAAGATCTTTAGGTTCCCAAGGGTTTTGATATTGTTCTCGTTTTATTTCGTGTTGAATTCTGTACATGTGTACGGGATTAAATGCTCTTTCCTTGTGACACTAATCTCTCTTCGTCGCAAAATAGAAAAGGACCAAAATAAAGGAAGTAATATTTCTTCGGCTAATGTTGATTGTAAACTTATTTTGCAGGTGTGATTGGTTTGACTTCAATTATGAAGTGAAGGTAGTAGCTCGTTGTTTGGAATCACAAAGATTGTGCTAATATTGTATCCTCACATGAATATGTGTGTATGTGTATATATATGTGTTGCAGGACATTGTCAATGAAATAAATTTGAGGTTGCATGTAGACTTCCCAAATGTGGTGCCATTCTTGAATGGATTGTAATTGGAGAAGCTAGTTTCCAACCTTTTCGAGTTTTAGCTATAAGAAATTGTATTCACTAGTTATGGACTTATATATCAGAAGCCTGGGTTTACCCATAATTGCATCGTTGTGTTTCGTTTGGCTATTTTCTTGACACAGATTATGTAAAGATAGTTTCCTTTTTCGTTATTTTGCTTGCACTTTACCCTTCAGTGGACTTGCCCAGTAAGGTTGCGTATTGGACGGTTCAGTTTGGTTTAAAAAATTATCGGTTATCGATTTGTAGACATGCAAAATTATTAAAGAATCGTTAAGATATTGGTTGATAGGTTATTGATTGTTATCGATTTCAGTTATCAGATTGACAGGATGTTCGATAAAAAAACAAAAGAATGATTAGTTTGCCGATCAATTTGGTCGCCGATCCCAACATACTATAGGTCTATAGCAATATACAAGTAAGTTAGTTCATGCATGTTTAGCTACATTGAGATGTTCATCTGTTGTTTGAGAAAAATTTAACTTAGTAGATTCATCAAAGAATCTATTTGCATCTAAATATTACACTAGACTTTGTCAATATAACTTAAGATATACATAATACACAGAAGTAATCATTTGTAATATTATATGAATGTAATTTGTACATGACAAGTCTTTCATTTAATATTTTGATAGTTTCACAATTTTAATCGTGGGTCACGATCCAAAATTCACAAGGACCATGATGGCATTACACTTTCCCCTTTGGTAGGTAAGTAAAATCATCACTCAACATATTCGAAAACAAGTAAATAATGCAAAAAAAGAAGAGAAGAAGATATTAGCAAGTTCAAATCATAAGAGATCTATAATAGAAAATTAGTGTGGAAATTAACAAAATACAACCCAAAAAATTCAGTATCATGTGTATAAGAGTGACTACGAATACAATGCGACTGTTCAACTATAATGTCTAAATGATGAAAAGACACAAAAGTACATAGGATAGAGAAAGTCGGATGCTGTAGATCAGCCATATAGCTTAGCAAGAATCTCTTGAAATAAGCTTCAGACTCAAGAATATCAACATGGTTCTTTAGTACTCAGAACAAAATTTGTACCAAAGAAAATGGTGTAGCGAATGTTGGGTGAGTATCGAAAACACGTGTACTCAGTAGGTATTATAGACCAACAATGTTGAAGTATCGATGATTATATTATATTAAACATAAAATTTATCTCAACAAGATCTCCATCGCACTTACACAATTCAAATGAGGTAGTATAATGATCACAAATCATCAAGATAGATGGTTCAAATGAATGAAATGTTATGCAATGTAATATAAATGCACTGGCCAAAATCAATCGGTATATATACACGCTTCCACCAATGGGCTTTTTGGAAGCAATAACTCATGGGGAACTCGCGAGGTTCGTATATTCGCCTAGAATCATTTCTCATCGGGCTTGTCAAAATTTTTCCTCGACATACGACTAGTCAGAACTATTTTCCATTATCATGCATGCTATCGATTCCATAGAACCATTTCCCATCGGCATGTATAGTATGAGACATGTTTTGAAACTTACCAAGATAAATTTTCCATCGACATCACAAGAATAGATGAAAACTTTTTAATTAAGTATGAATTTCAGTAAATCAAGTCAAACGGACATAACTGAACGATAAACATCATGCATCTATATGTGTGATATGAAAACAAGTACACTGCACAAAATTCATAGTTTTAACAATCTCAATTAATCTTTACTACAAAAGATAATCAAATTCTCCAGTTGGCAATCGACCATTCAATCAAGGCTCATCTAGCCACAATCAATCAGTTGTCAATTCATTTTGTATATTATCTATTAGCTAAGTCACAAACTAGATTTCACAATAATGTACCATATTTTTAATGTATCAATAATTAAAGTGTCCTTCACAGTGCACTGATACCCGCACAAGCATTCATTATAGCTACAAACACGGTGCCCTCAACATGTCCCAACCCTATCATAATTAATATTTTTTCTGTCCCAATTTATATGACATACTTTTCTTTTTAGTTAGTCCCAAAATTAAAGAGACATTTTTCTATTTAAAAAATATTTAACGACATTATCAATATTTTACCCATATTGGATCCCACTTATTAAAAAAAATTCCACAAAGGTATACTTTTCTATTTAAAAATTTATTATTTTTAAGAATAGTTTTGAAATATTGCAAAATCTTCTCATATTTCTTATACTCGGGTAAGGCTAATGTAGTGGCAGATGCTCTTAGCAGGCTTTCTATAGAGAGAGTGTCCCACGTAGATGAGGAGAGGAAAGAGTTAGTGAAGGATGTGCATTGACTTGCACGACTAGGAGTTCATCTTGTTAACTCGACAGATGGTGGTGTCATTGTTCAGAATAGATCCGAATCTTCCTTGGTGACCGAATTCAAGGCTAGACAAGATGAGGATCCTATTTTGGTAAAGTTGAAGGAAGTTGTTCAGAATCAGAAGGTGGAAGGTTTCTCCCAAGGGGGAGATGGTGTACTACGATATCAGAGTCATTTGTGTGTTATGGGTGTTGATGACTTGAGGGAGCAGATGTTGCATAAGGCTCGTACTTTCTACAGCTGTAAAAAGTTTTCCGCTCAACTCCAACCAAAACAAACCTTTCAGGAGGATCGAAACGAGGAAACAAGTCTCATATGGTTTCGTCATCATCAAAACTAACAGTCTAACAACTAAGAATAAATTTCAATTTGTTGGAATAGAGTCTACGACATTAATATCAATGTGATACTTTATATAGGAGTATGAATGTTCGAATTTCCCCTAGCTTCAATCTTCAAATCCCATAGAAATTTGGTTAAGGAATTAAATCATATTTGGAATTAGTTTCATTTTTTGTTTCGATGTCCACACTTTTTCCTCCTATTTTCAAAAGTTTTTTCATATATTCAAGTGTAGCAATATTTTCATGTTTGTACTCGTTTCCTTGATCTATGCATTTAGCCATATATCCATTTTTCAAGGATTTCTTCTTGCATTTGAAATTTGCATCGTATCATTGATCAACAATCGCCTTCAGTCATCTGCTAAGGACATGGTTCTTCTAATGTCGTAATATTACAGCAACCCTGTAGACAACACAACCAACTTTCTTTAAGAGACATGCTAAATAAGGACCTGGTTCGTGTGTAATATTTGTCAATCATCAAAACTCGAATACAACAGTAGAACAAATTTCTCTTTTTGATGATGAAAAACTCATAGCAAAATCATGTGTGCATGCACGTGCAACTCCCCCTAAAGAAGCAGCTTGATTATCAGTGCCGTTCGGACATAGAAATTGTGAAATTTGGAAGAAAAAAAATAGCATTTAGGGAAAAGTTGAAAATGATTTTTTAAAATTGAAATTATGCAGTGTGGACATGAATACAAATTGAAGTTGTTTTTGAATTTTGTGAGCAATTTAAATTGAAAATTGTAGCAAGTCTATGCCAAACAGTTTTCTAGAATAATATTTTGAAAAAAAAAATGTGAAAAATATTCATGGCCAAATGTGCATATGTGACTATGTCACACAAGTTTAGAAACTCACCCTCCATCCTGTGCAACTCAACGTATGACTACACCGTAACATGATTTCTCTTTAGTAATAGGCCTATTAAATAGTTTAATAGAGGAATTAAAAGAACTTCTCTGGCAGTGATGTGGGACAATTAAGCAAAAGAGTAAGATGTACGTATATAAACAAAAAAAAAAGTCAACTAGATGCATAATTGGTTTAAATTTGAAGTCTTTAACTCTTCTATTTCATCCATTAGGATATATCCAGTATTCTTCCTTTAATTCTGCAAGTAGAGTTTGAAGAAATGGTGAGCAATATTCCATACTTCACCGCTTTAACCACCTACTTCAGTTGTGCCATGCTCTTCGCTTTTGGCAAAATTCGTGATACCTTCACAAAATTCTTCTGCCCTTCCACTAATCTTCAGGTATATTACCTTCTTTTTTTTTGTTTTTTCTATCGTAGGTGTTGTTTCTTTAATTTCTCTTCTGTTTCCTGGCATAATTTAAGCACGCACTCAACTTGTTTGGTTATTTGCTATCTTCCTAGCTCCCATCAACATTTATATTACTCTCTTCATTTCAAATTATCTGTCGTAATTCTATTTTTACATGTCCCTTAAAAGAAATATTAATTAAGAGGATTTTTTTAATTATTTTTTCTTTTATTGATATTTAAATAACCATAATATATGGAGCGGATTTACTTTAGACCGAGGGCCAAGGAGTGTCAATGACACTTCTTCGTCGAAATTTTTTGTTAAATATGTATAAATAATTGAAAGGCAAAATCGAAATAAATAAAAAATAAAATAAAGTGATTGTGCTTACACCAAAGAACATAGCAACTCATTTGGTTAGGTGCCTCAACTTTTGGTTAGAGGTGTTGAGTTTGAAACTTAGCAGAACCTTTCTTCTTTATTTTTTAAGAGCTAAATTTTTCTCACCCTATATGAAAAAATATAAAAAGAGTTGTGAGTTTTTCAGATTCGAACACTAAACTTATGAAAAAATATAAAAGAAGTCATGAGTTGTTCAGATTCGAACACTAAATCTCTTAGAAATTAACAAAAAATATCAACATACCAATCAATCCAAAGTATAATACCGAAAATGTCCTAGTTCGGCCTGATTATTGAGCTTTTAATTCNCAATCAATCCAAAGTATAATACTATACACTATGCGACAAGATAATATTAGACGCTTAGGAAGGATGATGCTACTTTCTTAATTAACTTTATTTATTTACTTTTTATTTTAAAATGCAACATCACTTGTGAAAAATTCTGCATACGCACGCCACTGCATAACATCACACATAATTGATGTATTTCTAGTATTCAAAAACAATAACTACATACTAAGGATAAAATGAGTTTAAACGTTTAAAATAATAAATAATTTAAAATAAATATTTTTAACGTACAGATAATTTGAGATCGAGGGAGTAACCAACTCCTTCCACAAAAAAAAGACCAATGATTTCCTAGATTGTCACCCAAAACCAAGAACCGTCCACCTCTTTCCAATCCTCTTTCTATTTTGCTTGGTTTGTGTGATTTATGATGCAGTTTCGATCGTGTCTTTAACTTGAAGTGGATTATCTTGTGTTGTTCTTTTACAGGGATATGCACCCATCAGCGAAGGACATGAAGATTTCATTATGCGATTATATCTTCGCATTGAGGTAACCTTTAATTGCAATAACCGGGAGTCATTTGGTAGCTGGTCGGAGATATCTAGAATAAGTAATATATGAATTAGTTATGAAGAAATTTATAGATTACTTATGTCCGGATTAGTTATGCAAGAGATAATTATTCATGTATTACCTATTTATGTATACGTTATTCTACCTTCTAT
>JACEIK010000316.1:363932-377078 GCA_018107945.1 Datura stramonium | reverse complement strand
CTATATATTAAATTGCACATTTAAAATATTTTAAAGTTTAATTTATATTTCATATATAAACGCTAATTTCAAAGGATTTAAACCTCCAGTGATCAAACGCCTACTTAATTTTGTCTTTTTCGATTTCGCTTTTGTCAAATTTGGATGGAAAAATGTGACGGGGATTGCAAGGCGTGGCCGGTAGCACAAAGAACAAACCAAGGCGCCATTATCAAAATTCTGAAGAAAGCCGGCAATTAGGCTAAAAAGAGAGAGAAAAATCTCATTTGGGCCCCATTGCTAATATCAGGTCAACGGTCAAATTCTACGCTCCCCTCAATAAGCTCGATTTTCCGAGCCCAATTTTGTCTTCCCTGTTCATATCCATCACACAGCCAACCATCACTTTTTTCTCTTAATTCCTCAAAAACATATCAGAAAAAATTCTCACCGGCGATGGAGTTCGAATTTGATCACTCCGACGGCTTCGATCGGACACCCGACCCGCTTATCCACCTCATCTTCAACCAAATCTCCGACATCAAAACCCTAATCCGGTGCCGCTCTGTTTCCAAACGTTTCAACTCTTTGGTCCCTCAAGCCGATTCACTTCTCCTCCGAGTTGACCGGGTCATTTCCGCCACCGATTCCGACGACGACGACGATTCATTCCTCATTGCCTTCCTCAGATCCATCATCAAATCCCTTCACCATCTCGTTTCACCAAGCAAGCCGCTCCCGAACCCTACCCGATCCCAGAACTCACCCGCCCAGATCCTACGCGAATTCGAGAAGATCCGGAATCTCCAAATCGAGCTTCCTTCCGGTGATCTTCGGTTAGAGAAAGGCACGACGATTAGGTGGAAGGCGGACTTTGGGAAAACCCTAAAGAGTTGCGTTATTTTAGGGTTTCGCAGCGGGGACGGAGGCGGTGGAGAGGCGGAGTTAGGCGGAGGAGGAGCTGGCGGAGGGTTGAAAATGAGGGTAGTTTGGACAATTAGCGCGTTGATTGCGGCATCAGCCAGGCATTACATGATGGTGGAGGTCGTAAACGAGCACAAAGAGCTGGAGAATTTGGTGATCAAAGACAGAGAAGATGAAGGAAAAGTGGTGATGGATAAGAAAGGATTGAGAGAATGTAGAGAAAGCCAAGGTGAAGGCGAAGAAGCTGAGCTAAACAATGCCAGCAGTGGCAATGGGGTTGGTTTGTGGTGGCGGAGCAATCGTACAACAGTGCCAGCAGTTCGAATGAGGATGAGGCACGAAGCGAGGATGGAACTCTCCTGTGGGGCGAAAATGGTCGGAGCAACATTGGTGGTTGTCCGGCCGATTAATCAGGGTAATGGTGGGGGTGAGAGGAGTGAGGTGGAGGAACAAACTGGAGATGTAGGATTAGCATTAGGGGCATTTGGGGAAGATGCAGTGTATTGTGAAGCTGTGGAGAGATTGCTCAAGAGTCGAAGTTATATTCTGGAGATGAACTCTTTCTAGTTCCTTCTGTATCTGTAAGGTCTTCATCTCAATTGAATAGGATTATCATCTACAATTTTCTTGTTATTTGTAAATATTTCTATTGCTATTTGTACCGCAATATGTAATTTGTACAACTACTGTTAAGACATGGCATTGCACGAAAGAAGAAGAGTCTGTTGCTCCTGTCAAAGCTATGATTCTTAATCTAAACCGGAGGTTTCAGGTATTTGGGGCAGTGAGAATTGAACTGAAACTGTCTGAGGATTACTTAGTTTCACCATGCCATTGAGCTATTTGCCCTCTTTTTGTTTGCAATTGTAGACTGATCTTTACCGAAACTGTGTCTAATCTTATTGTATAGCATATCATGTTATGATGAACTATCAGATTGAGAATGTTTTTTGGTGTAGTTCAAGTCTCTTTTCATTAGGACCTTGAAACCAATGTTCTGTCTTGCCTACTTCAAGGCAAATTATGTAGTACGAGAATGGATATTGAGGATTCATATATCAACCCATTTGAGGTTTTGAGGATAATCAATTGAAGAGGCGTTTTTTGAATGGAATTTGTGCTGGCTAGATGATGAAGTGCATAGAGAAGATACTGTGTGTTAAACTCGTAGGTTTGATCAACTTTTACATGACAATACAGAAGTCATCTAATTGATTCCAACTTATTTGGATTTTGGGGTTGAGTAGCAAGTCCTGAACACTTCGCTTCCAATATACAGCAGCCTGTAAAGGGCTAAAATGGCAACTATTTGAAATCCCAAAAGAAGAAGAGGAGGGAGCAGGGGCAGACGGCAGCTTTGCTTGCTCGACAGATGGGCCGGATACCTCTGAGCAACCTCTAAACCCTTCCAATAGCAGGTTCGATAACCCTCCTCAATGGCAAAGGGCCAGAGCCACATGGGGTTCCATTGCGGTATTGTTTGTGGAACTATTGGCATTATGTTGCATATTAGCCAATAATACCGTGATAGAGTATGAGCAGAGTCTGATGAATGCTTTTCCTAATACGACAACTCATGAGTTCTTATATCTTTGATTAAATTTGTTTCATAATCTTCAGCCAGCCAAGACATCAAAAGCTTAAGTTATTGTGTCTAATTGCCCATGTTGTGCGATATTTATTATAGCTTGTACTCTTCTGTTGGTCTTTGGCTGTTTAGAGTTGATGTATCCATGTTTTAAGGGGGTAGCAATCACAATTACCAAGTTGCAGTCCACCGAGTTGATTCCCACTCTTGTACTCGGCCGAATTTCACAATCCAAGTGATAGGGAGGGCTGGTTGAATGGCAAGAACCACTCTGACATCCGTTTTCTTCTAGGAAAATCAAACATTAGAGTCGGGAACTGGTTGAATCCACTGCTTTTGAGTACTGAGGAGCATAAAAATCAAACATTGTGTGTGTATGTGTCTGTGTATGTCTTTACTACTGAACTCATAGACTTCAAATTGTCAAATACTTTTTGAATTTAGGCAGCATGTGCTTTGAAGCAAAAGAAAACATACCCAAGTCACTCTAACGGCAAATATAAGAGCAATTTTTTTTTCTAAGAATGCCCAAGAAAGTAATTAGGCCTTGTCTTTATTTGCTTTGGTCGTCACCAATTGATCTTTCAGCATTAACGAGCGCCACATACCAATCTCTTGGATGAAAAAAAAAATATACATATATACACACTAATCACTTGTGTATTAAATTGTGAAGGTTTTTAATGAAAATAGACCATGCATCTCGAAAACATAGTGCAGTAGAAAATAAAATAATATTGAAGTGATCCACTAGTTGTAGTTGGGTATATGCCGGTCTAACCGTCGTACCTGTCCAAACATAAAGATGTCACCTTTAAGGACTGTAGTTTAGAATATAACCAGAATTTTGCAAATTAGTTTAAATACGGTCACTGCTAAAAATAAATAAAATCAATTGAAAATAATTTCATTATCCCACGAAAAATAGAAATAAAGTTTGTGTATAATTCATCCCACAAAAAATAGATAACGTCCGGGTACATGATGAATTCACCCTCCCTAAACTCCATTTGTCAGGTTTGTTGTTTGTTTATTCACAACTCAAATTTGCACTTGTTCTAATTTTTTTATCAGAAATATGTAGCATCATTTTGAGGTTATCCTTATCACAAGCTTTATATAGACATAGCAACGAAAAGCTAGCTAGTTTCTCAAGAATATAATGTCATTCAACTAATACAATATATAAATAACGAGATTGTATTGATTTACTGATTCACAAGTTCTATACTAACTAGATCTCTCCAAGGTCAAGCTCTTTGTTGCTTCAAGTGTTGTTGCTCTTAGGTTTTCAATGACGTAAGTTGCTAGTCAGTTGTACATTATCGTCTTTGTTAATCTATCCTTTGTGCAAGATAAATAGCTTTGATTTTATCATTTCGTGAATTCAATTCACTACCCTTAAATCACATATATAAATTTTTAGTTACATTCGTTTAAGAGTAAACAAAATCCTAACTTAGCTTGGAAATTTTTTATAAGTTGCGAGATTAATATCCTTTTTATTCTTAAAAATTATGATATTTTCTTTCAAAAGTTAGCAGTATTTTTCTTTTAAAGTGTTCAAAATAAATATGACCTTGAGTTTCTACTTTAAATTAGATGATTCCAGAAAAGAAAAATTACCAAATTCCTTAAAAAGTGGTCATATGAGTTTTGTTTTACGTGCAAATACGGAATGTAAGCTCACTAAGTTGCGAGATTAATATCCTTTATTCTTAAAAATTATGATATTTTCTTTCAAAGTTAACAGTATTTTTCTTTTAAAGTGTTCAAAATAAATATGACCTTGAGTTTCTACTTTAAATTAGATGATTCCAGAAAAGAAAAATTACCAAATCTAAAAGTGGTCATATGAGTTTTGTTTTACGTGCAAATACGGAATGTAAGCTCACTAAGCTAGTAGCCTACTACTTCCCGTTTCAGTTTTATTTTGATCCTTACATTAACTAGGCATTACCACGTGAGATTTAATCTCGTAATTTCAAATCAAGAGATAAAGTTTCAATCTAAGAATCGATGTCCAATGGAGCAATCATGAGATGGACCTTTTCAAATATAAAATCTGATTCTCTATAAGTTTATATTTTAAAAAAAAAAGAAATTATTATTTTATAATATATCGCTTATATTTATCAATTATTTATTTCAAATATAAAATAAATATGTTGTTGGTATTATTATTCTTAAACAACCTTTGCCAATCACGTGGGAGAATTATATTAAATAGTAGTACGCTACAACTCGTGTTCGATTTACTTTTATCAAACTAAAGTTCGATCAATAAATGTTATATTTTTCTTTAGAATGACTTTGTGATAGTGTATTATACTTTGTCATGAACTTTTACTTATTTGGTAAGATTGTATTAGAATTGAGATAATTTTAATAGTTTTCACAACTTATGGAGCTTTTTACGTTCATCGTAAAAATACCAATTAAGAATTTCAAATTGCACGTTCAAATAAAACTTCAAATCTCATATAATTTCATCATGATTTCATCACACATAGCTAAACGCACTCTAAAAATAAGTTTCTATTTTTACTAGTCTATTTTAATAATTCAAGAGAATTATTATTTTCTTTTAATATTAGTTTTATTATCAAGTAATTATATAAAGCAATATTAGTTAAACTTAAATTTGTAAAATAAAATTAATAAGAATAATTTAGTAAAATAAACCTCTGGTACCAAATAGTCTTTTTTTTAATGAAAACGTCAGAATCAATGAGGGCTAAGTAAAATAAAACGCAGGAATAACTAAACAAGCTAATGCTTCCTCCCTTTTTTTTTTACTATCATATTTCAGTCCATGATTGTCTAAAATTGACTAATTTTCAACGTTAAATTAAATTAAATTAATATAATATTTTAATTAAATTTAAAATTTAAATATTTGTAAATTATATCAAAAAAATATTATACATTGTAAAAAATTTAGATATTTGTAAATTATATCAAAAGATATTATACATTGTAAATTTTTCATACAATATAATAAAATATATATCTTAAAATATTGATAAAAAATTATATAATTTAATTTTCAAAAAGTAAAATGTGACAAGTAAAAAAAAATGTAGAGTATATCCACAAGCATTCCTTATATTTCTCACTGACTCCTTCCTCCTACTTGCTCTACCGAGATTTAAAATATTGAAGAGTGTTTTAAATGTGATGCTTATAAAATAATTTAATTTCATGTGAAGGGTCAAAAATATATTTAAAATATATAAGATTTTTGGGTTTTTTATTTAAATTATTATATGTTTATTTTTTTAAATATCAACTATTATCAATTTTTTATCAAAACACACCTCAACTATTAATTACTCATTTTTTCTATCGGAAATATCATCATCATTCAAGTAGAAAAAGAGAATAACTGATAATTTAAAGCAAGGTTTAAATACATATTTATTTGATAGTCAAAAGTAAAGTTGAAAACACACACCTAATAAATTCGAATACAAACAAAACAAAAAAATTGTACATTAAATGTGTTTTTGACTGTTCCCGCTTTAATTTTTGTACCACTTTGATGCCTAGTAATTGATTCAAAGGCTCGGCCTTGGCATTGAAATTTTGAAATTGATGGCATGAAAGTTCTCTCCCCTTTGGCCCTCCATTGCCCCCCACAACTTTGAAACTATTCATAATTGGGGACAATTTGGACTTTGTATAAGTCAGACTTATTTGAATATTAGTATGAGAAAATTGATGATAAATTATGGTAATTTTATATAGAAGCAAATTCAAACTTGAAAGTTTATGATTTTGAATTTGAAATTTATGATTTTAGATATTTAATACAAGAACATATTCAATAAATTTCTCAATAAATATATAAAATTTAGGTCCAAACTATTAAATTTTACGAACTTCATGCTTACTTCTCATACTAGCTCCATTCCTTATTTTACATTTCCTCATCGAAATAACAACAAAATATACAACACATTGATGATGGATCTTTATCTAGTAGTGAAAGTGCAAATAAGCTTCCTTTAAAAAAAGTGGGGAATAGGAGAAGGAAAAATTAGGAAGAGGATTACAAAATAAAATATTCAATGCTCATCAATAAATTGGTGTTGGTGAAATTACAATTACAATTGAAAAAAAAATAAGAAAATAAATATCTTCAAGCCGAGGCGCGTTTATCTTGCTCTTTTTAAGGAGATTCAAGCCCATAACAGTAAACTTACCAAAGACAAAGAAGATTTTCAACTTGTTCCTTCATGATACAATAACCCAACAACACTTTATGACTCAACAAACTCTGGACAAGAGTTGAGTCCAAAGCTTCATCAAAAGAACACATTCCTTTAACTAAATAAAAAACTCTTTTCTACTCACTTTCTTTCACTGTATGTTTTTCTTTCTAAACCAACACAAGACAAGATCACCACTATTTATAGGTAAAGAATTCTTTCTTGTAATGAATTGAAAGAATGTGGGTAATAAAGTGGGTAAGTAATGAGAGAATTATGCCTAAGAAGTTACATAGATACAAAGCATAATGAGGTAGAATAATGAAAGAATAATGAAATAGAGGTTATGAAATAAGTAAAGGTCATGACCATCATCATGAATGTGAAAATAAATGTTTTTATAATATTAAAATGTTCTAAAATTCCAATGAGCCCCTCGCTTCATTTTAATGTTAGCCGAAGGAAGACTATTATGCATGAAGGTGTGCTCGCATTGAACCTTTCATTAGAAAAACAAGTAATTTTTATTCCGTAGTTGTAGCTGCCTTATTCTGAACTATGACTACTTAAAAAAATATAACCGTTACACACAATAATCAAGGTTTTGACATGAGCTTTAATAGCTAGCACATTACGACCTTGTGTTATCTTGATTTTCATGAGTACCTTGAGAACAAGCCTCTTCTCTCATAAGCATAAGAAGTGGCCTACTTTCACACTCACATAGGTTAAACTGGCCGAGGGTGCCCCTTCGTAGTTTAGCACCCCACTCATTTGAGCTACAAAATTTTCATTAAGAGTTTTAGACTTAACCTTCACAAACTATTACAAGAAAATGCACTCACTTCATCGGAGGGAATTACAAATAATAGTGCATTTCACAAACAAGTCAACATATGATCTACATCAACCTAGTTATGTGTGATCTCTAATTCCGTGATTAGGTTTCCTTATATATGATTTATGAATTTATGGGCTTCAATTTCATCCCCTTCGATGTGCTTCAAACCTTTCTCTTACTAAAGCCTAGTCAAGGGATCTCGCAAAATGTGACATAATTAACATTAATAGTACCACTTGTCAAATATGATCTCACAAATATCGTATTTTCTTCTTAGTGGATCTCGATTTACCATTGTAATAATGGCTTTTCTAACTCTATCAATTGCATCGCTAAGTTATCACAATGAATTAAAATAGAGGAATTAGTTTTTCAAAATAAGGTATTTGAAATAATAAATCTCGCACACAAATCTCTTCCTCACTAAATTTCTGCTACAACAATTAGTTCAACATCCATGGTAGAGTTAATGTAATTGTTTGATTTTGATTTCTAACAAATAGCACCACCTCCCAAAGTAAAAGAGAATCGATAGTAGAACAGAATCACCTCGTGTAGTAATATGTTTCAATCAGATAGAAAAGCCTTCAAGTACAACAAAGATATTTTTAATAAAATAAGTCCCAGTTAAATATGTCATAGCTCTCGTAATGGCATGTCAATGTTCATTACTCCGGCTTTCGCCAGAACTCCGTCTAAGTACTCCTACCGTATATGCAATATCGTGTCGAAAGTAATCGGTCACATATCTCAAACTTTTAATTAAGCTAGCATACTCCTTTTGATTTATCACATCATTTTCATTTTGTACGTAAAAATAAGTGAACACTTGAATCGTAATGAGTTACAACATGCTTGCAAATAAGAAAATTATGCTTTAAAAATTTTCTCAACGTAATATGACCGGGTCAAGAAAAATTCCATTACATGTTCTAGTAATTTTTATTCTAAAAATAGAATTTGCTTCACCAAGATCCTTCATATCAAAATGGCTTATAAGAATATTTTTAGTTTCTCCAATAACATTTATGTTAGAGCCAAAGATCAATAAATCATCAACATAGAGATAAGCAATAACATGTGAATTATTCCAAGACTTATGATAGATGCACTTATCACACACATTTGTTTTAGAATCATTTTCAATCATGCGTGAATCAAACTTCTCTGCGTCATTGCTTTGGTGCCCGTTTCAAGCCATATAGGGATTTAATGTTTACATACTTGCTTTCTTGGGCCGCCTACCAAAACCTTCTAAGTTGTTTTATATAAATCTCCTCATTTAGGTCCCCATTTGAAAAAGCCAATTTTTACATCCATTTGATAAATATGCAAATCAAAAAATTAAATAGTAATAAAAAGTCTAATGAATGTGATTCTCGTTACCGGAGAAAAAGTATCAAAAATTCCTTGGCCTTCTAGATACCTAAAACCTTTAGAACCTAGTCTAGCCTTATATTTATCAACGGATCCATTTGGTTTTAACTTTTTTCCTTGGATCCATTTACACCCAATTGTTTTACAACCCGGCAAGAATCGACTAACTTTCAAGTTTTTTTAGAATTTAGTAATTCTATTTCATCATTTACAAACTCTTTCCAAAAAATAGCATCATGTGAAGATAAAACTTCTTTTAAAGTATGAGGGTCATCTTCAACATTAAAAATAAAAATTAGACCAAATTTTTTTCTTATTCTAGCTCTTTACTTCTTCTTAACTCAAAATCACCATTCTCTTTATTCCTCAAGATAAAAGTAGAAGAACTAGGTAGTGACAAAATATTTTCTTCGCTCACCCTCGTATTTTTAAAATCAAATGGATATTTATTTTCATTAAATATAGCATCACTTGATTCTATTATTATATTATTTTCAAGATTAAAAAATCTATAGGTTGTACTGTTTGAAGCATAACCAAGAAAAGCACAAGTAGTAACTTTTTTACCCAATTTAGTAATTTTGGGATCCATTAGCCTCACATAGATAGAACCCCAAACTCTTAGAATTCCAAATTTGGCTTGTGACATTTTCATAAATCAAATGATTTTAATTTTGTCCTTTTATGAGACATCAGATTTAACACATAACAAGCAATCAAAATAGCTTCATCGCACAAATTTAGAGGTGCACTTGACACAATAAGCATGACATTAGTCAACTCAACTAAAGTTCTATTTTTTCTTTCTCGCCACACCATTAGATGCGTGGAGAATAAGGTGGAGTAGAATAATTATTCCAATAATCTAAAAAAGAATTAAACCTATTGTGGACTCATATTCACCTACTTCTTTATCACTTCTAATTCTTTTATTTTTTTGCCAAACTGACAACGGCCATGGAGATAAATTTTAAAATTTCAAAAGTATCACTTTTTTTTATCAAGTAAACATATGTATACTTTTTGAGAAATTATCAATAAAAGGGGATAAATATCTATTTTTCCACGAAAGTTAAAATTCCTCCAAGTTTACAAATATTAGTGTGAACTAATTCCAAATCGCTTTTCTTTCAACTTATAAGTGAGGCCTTTTAGTACTTCTTAGCTTCTTTACTACAAGCTTCACACTTGTCAAAATTCTTTTAACCATTTGGATTAATCCTAAACCACTCATGATTCTACATAATCTATCATTGATATGACACAAACAAGCATGCCAAAAATTAGTAGAAGAGAGCATATACACATAAGTAGAAACTTTATCTAACATTCAACTTGAACATACCATCACAAGCATACACCTTTCCCAAATACCCTTTTTCACTATTACATATTGATCGGACTCACAATTTATTTGAAGTCTGCTTATTAGGAAAGAAAACTAGAAATCAAATTTTTTCTCATAGAAGGAGTAAAAGATACATCTTTCAATGTTAATATCCTCTAGAGGTGAAGCTCAACTCTACATCTCCCTTTCCACGCACTTGAGTGGTGTGAGAATCACCAAGCATGATGGTTTTGGGCTTCTAAAAAGGAGTATATATTTTGAACCAGT
Source organism: Datura stramonium (assembly GCA_018107945.1). NCBI lineage: Eukaryota > Viridiplantae > Streptophyta > Magnoliopsida > Solanales > Solanaceae > Datura > Datura stramonium. The sequence continues at coordinate 366,540 of JACEIK010000316.1, read as the reverse complement.
CTTTGTCAAAGCACACACATGACGGCTTACATCGGGACCAGCTTCTACCATCCATCAACATTTTCAACTACGCACGTCTTTATCATCGCTACAAAAGCCTCTTCTAGCATTTGCCCGGGTGGTGACCTCATGTTTTCTGAGATTTTCAAAATCTCCTATAGTTATGTCCATTCTTGCCAGCACAAAGTACTCTTTATCTTGACCTGTTGATTTTGTGCTCGTTATTACCACCATTATTTTTCTGGGAGATTCACCATTATTTTCTAAGTTTTTCTTCTTAGGCTTCAGAAGTATTTTTGTGAGTATCAAAACAAAGCACATTTGAAGTAATTAAAATTTACTTTCATTGTAAGGTTACTCTCTTCCGATTGTAAAGTGTATCTTGGTCTGGCTCCTCTTCCATGCGGATTCGCACACCCACGTCTCAAGTGAGGTTTCCTTTGCTGTGGTGCACAGTTTTGAAAATCCTTCCAAGAAGGTGGAAATTTATCTATTATGCCACAAACAATAAGATTATCTCCACTTTTATCTCCTTAACCCGAGTTTCTCCAACAATCATTATAAAGTCTTGAGTTTGGTCTACTAACATTTGTTGTCCACCATTTGGAAATGAAAAATCTCGTTAGCAAAGATATTTTTCGCTCCAAATTTCTCCTTCTGCTCATACTTACTCGCAATGCCTAAATTTTCTTTGGTAATAGAGTAAGTTCTATCATTATAATCATAAAAGTTACGATAGACAATTAAGAAGATAATACCACATTTGTAAAAAATCATCATCGCACTTTTCAACTTTCTTTTGAAGAGAAATTAATTCATCTCATTCATGGAAGAATTATCTATTTTATTTGGATTCTTCTCAGTTAATACATAAAATCCATTGAGAAGACTTAATTAGAAAAGTACTTTTACATTTTCATCTCTGAAATGAACACCGTTGAAATGAAATGACTTATTAAGATCTCATCTTTGATATCCACGTATTTTTCATTGTAGTCATTGAATCTCCTTAAAATTGCTGGTGAAATTACAATACAATTGAAAAAAAAATGAAGAAAATAAATATCTTCAAAATGGCGGCGCGTATATCTCGCTTTCTTTTAAGGAGATTCAAGCACACTACAACAAAATCCATCGGGTCCAAATAGCACTTTCTCGATTTGTCCTCTAAGATACAACAATCCAACCACACTTTAACGGCTCAACAAACTCCGATAAGAGTTGAGTCCAAAGCTCTCCACCAAAAGAACAATTTTCTTAGCTAAATAAAACTCTTTTCTACTCACTTTCTTTCACTCTATGTTTTTTCTTCTTACCAACACAAGACAAGACCACCACTATTTATACGTGAAGAATTTTTCCTTGTAATAAATTGGAAGAATGTGTGAAATAAAACGAGTAAGTAATGGGAGAATTATGCCTGTGGTTACATATGTTAAGAAAGATAAATGCATATTTGTAATAACGATCAAATAACGAAATGTGGTTAGTGGAATAGTAAATATCACGTTCATCATCATGAATATGAAAAATAAATATTTTTATAATATTAAAATGCTCTAAAAATTTCAACAATTGAAAATACAACTATCAATAAAGCAAGTTATTAAAATTCTCCCAGATAAGCTTGGAATGTAACTTAACAAGCATCGCAAAAAAAATTATATTCGAAGAAAAATTCAAGAATAAAGTCGATCGGTATATAATAAGCGTAGGCAATAGGCTCTTCCATTAAAAAGGGATGGACCACAAAAAAAAGGCACTCATTTTTAATTTTATTTAGAATTAGCAAGTGACTGCTTGAAATAAAAAAAATTATCATCTAAACTAGCAGTACTGCTGCTAAAGATCATCAATCATCAAAAGGCAATTCTTTTATAATAAGATATAATTAGCAAACCCAAGGGGTCATTTGGTTAATTACAAGGATATGTGAAATATAATAATTTTGAAATAAAATATTTTATTTTAAAAATTTCCTCAATGTTGTTGGGTTTTTTTTTTTGTTTAAATTTAAAATAAAAATTACATACATTTTTTTATATTATACCTTATATATTTTTATTTTTAGTTCAATAAATCAAATAATAAATAACTTTATTATTATTATTTTGTGCTTATATTATAAACGTCAAATTATAATTTTAAAGTAACTGTTCAACTAAACGAATCGGCTTAATAACATAGTATAAATGTTAATTAACTAAAAAGATGATGAGTTGAATCATTTGTCACCAATGGATGGCATCATGATGAATCATTTCTCTCATTCTTCTTTTGCTATCAGCCAGTTTAGAATTTTAAAATACTTTGAGGCTGGGGAAAGATTAATTAAAGATCTTCAAGATCTTTATTTTAAAAAAGTTATATTTATTAACAGTAGGAGAAGGGAAAATTGAAGAGGGCATTAACAAAAAGAATCGAACCTTTGCCAGGATGAAAGTTTATATAGCCAAATGGTTAAATTATTAAATATTTTTTTCAGGACTGCTCTATTAAGATATTCGGAGAAAAATTATTTTTTAATTTTTTATAAATATTATTAGTTTTATAATTTTTTTATAAGAGATTTTTATTTTTTATACACAAAAAATTATTATCATTATAC
>JACEIK010000316.1:328786-339141 GCA_018107945.1 Datura stramonium | reverse complement strand
ATATAAAGTTTAATCAACATTTCTAAAGACATTTGTGTTTATATCTACGTAGAATATTTTGTTAAACAAATAAAAGTAAATTATTATGCATATATTGAATGTTAGATTAGTTGATGAAATATAAAGAAATTATCAAAAATTGTTTCATAGGAAGATTGTATTGCATCTTCAAACGAAACAAAATTGTTTGAAAAACTAACAATAGAAAAGTGAATATTGCATTCCTGAACTATAGTGTTGTCACTGAATCCAACCTCAATCTCCTTGTTTAGTAATTCAAAATTAGGATTAACTTTATTAATGCGCACCATCTATGATGTAACATATTTTGTCTTGTTGTAAATATTTTTTTTCTTCACTTTTTGATATAATTATTGAAAAGTATAGCATGAACTTTTGTGCTTTGGTGCCTACCAATGACTTAAATTGGAGAACACAAACTGCTATATCTCGGCTGTAAACACAGCCTCGGGCCGACAAGGTCACGCATCACCTGTAAACGAAAACAACTAACCCAGCCTACATACATCAATAGGGATCCTATGCGGGCCGACCATCATGTTGTCTAGTTATAACAGAAAGAAAATTAAGCGGCTATACTATGTCCCACACGGCTAACAACAGCTAACTAATTGGTTACTGTAGACTGCAAGCCTCTAAGAATAGGAATAATGGTCGAGACAGGGCCCCAACCTATGATGTGTTGTGAATTTACAACACTATTGACGCTCAAAACTAAGAAAATAGCATGGACTTAGGTGTATTTATGTGGATATGAGGCACTTTTCCTTTGATTTTAGGATAAATACTTGTTGGAACAATAAATTGCAAAAGGAAGCTAAAAGTGCGCAAAAAAGGGCAAAAAGTGCAGACCACAGTACGATCTGTAGGATGGACCTACAAGTCGTACTGAGGGCCTTGACCAAAAGCTGAAAGTTTAACTCGAAAGACTGAACTTATGAGACTTGTCACGGATTATACCATGGTGGTACAAGTCGTGGTAAGCTAGTCGTGATAAAATCCAGAAGAATTGCACAGAAGGTTGATTCTCAATACGAGAGCACCCTACGACCCGTGAGATGAAGGTACAAGTCGTACTATACCGGTCGTGGTGAAGTTCATAAAAAGTTCAAAAGATCAGGATCAAGCCACGGGTGTCAATGTACGAGTCGTAGCATGTTGGTACGAATCGTACCTTGGCCCAACACTTAGCCAAAATTCAGCCAACACTCCAAGCCACGAGTGGATGTCACGATCTGTGAGAAGCTCCTACGAGTCGTAGGTGGACCCATGATGAGGTCGACAACAGATATGGAAAGCAGTCCTGTTGGTTTAGGAAAAGGATTCTTGTATCTCTATAAATACTTTTTATATTTTATTTTTAATAGAGGACGACGAATAGACTTAATTCTGGTAGGAAAATATTGTAGTACGCAATTTTACATCATTGGAAGAGAGAATTGAGTTGGTTCAACCTTTTCTTGAATTCATCTTGTTCTTGCTACTTGTTATTCAAGATTTCGTGGTTTAATTGAAGGNTTGGTCGAAGAGGTAGAGATTAGGAAAAGAGAGTTACAACAGAGCCTTGATCTTGATGATCATTGTATTAACTTGAGCTGTGGTCGCAGGATAGTTATATCTAGAACTTAGTGATAACTGTTAGTTTGCAAAACTCACGAGACTTGGTCGAGTAATTGAGGATAGTCATTCAATAGGGATTGTTCGATCGTTTGAATGAATCCAAGTTGTCAGTTCTATAAGTAAAGTATTGGAATAGATCACGAGTGTATACCCAAAGATGTTATAGACCCATGGGTAACACAAACCCTAGTTATCCTTTAATTATTGATTCACAAATATAATCTTGACTGCTGCTTATTTTTATTATTGTTTTTTATTAGAATTCCCCCATTGTGAAGTAATTACCGTACAAGTTCATCTACCGGCTGTAATCTAGATCTTCCATAATCCCTGTGGGTTCGACCCCAACCTATTCTTTATTGACAACGTCCGCTTCATACTTTAATTGGAAGTGTGGTTTGAGTGTTATCAAAAAGTGGCGCCGTTGCCGGGGAATATAGCTAAGACTAGGTTATTTTCTTGTATTTGACTTTTCGGTAATTATTTCCTTAATTACGTTTATTTTTGTGTTTTTCTTTGATACCCACAGGCTGTCCTCCGGTGGATGCCAAACATTCGGAGTAGAGGAGACCCCCTTGTTCCACTCAATCCCAAAATCGAACGAACACTGCATAAAATGAAAAACCCTAAGCAGAGAGAAGCCCTCTTAGCTGAAGAAGCTAGGCAAGCCCAGCTAGCTTGGTTAGCTGCACTTTAGCAAGCTGGTGATGATAGAGATGAGGTGGTAAATGCTGGTCGACATGGGAGGGGCAATCGAGCTAAGAGATTTGCCCCTTAGTTCTTTGATGACGATGACCCAAATATTGATGAGGTTGGGTCAACTGGAGCAATTGTGCCACCACCACTACCTGTTGGGACCAAATTTGACATTACGAGCACCATGATTCAACTGCTAAACATGAAGGGGGTGTTCAGTGGCCACGCAGCGGATGACGCCAACCTGCATTTGATGAACTTTATAGGAATATGCAAGGCATACAGGTTGCCCGGAGTAAGCCAGGATGCAATAAGACTCCGACTCTTCCCTTTCTCTCTATTAGGGGAAGCTACTTTGTGGTTATCAGAGTTGCCCAACGACTTCATAACCAATTGGAGGGAGCTTAAACAAGCCTTCTTGAAGAGATTCTTTCTCCCATCAAGGATGTTATAGTTAAAATATGAGATCTATAATTTCCGGTAGATTAAGATGGAGGCACTTCATGTAACCTGGTTGAGGTTCAAAAAGAAGTTGACTTAGTGCCCGAACCATAAAATCCCAGATGATAGTTTGTTGGAAATCTTTTCTAAGTCTCTTAATAATAGCACCAAGGCTGTAGCAGACACGGTGGCGGGTGGAGCATTGATGAGTCACACCTGGGAGGAAGCAGCCACTATCCTTGACAGGGTGACAAAGACAAACAGGGCTTGGCATACGAGGGAAGCTGATGCAATGGTAGGTACATATGTTGTTGGTTTGACTGCAGACCAACGAAGGAAGGAAGAGGAACGCGATCAGGAGTTGGCTCACATGCGCACATCATTGGATTTGCTGACAAAGAATATCATGGGAGAAGGAGCCAAAAAGGTAAATGCAGTGAGAACACAAAGAAGGGAGAAAGGAGAAGAACACTCTGATTCTGAGGAAGAGGCAAACTTCCTAGATAGCCAAGTGACGGGTTTCCGAGCCAATGCCCAAGCGTCTGGACAAGACAATTGATGCCAAGGTTCTGGAAATCAAGGTCGGAACCAATAAAGAGACAACTACAACAGGAACGGATTCATAGATAGGAGTCGTGGTCGCGAGCGAGAGGGAGAATGGAGAAGGAATGACGAATATCGCAATGATCGGGTTGGAGTCTACATGCCTCCTAACGCACGAGAAGGGGAAGCCGGACAATCAAAGTTGGAGAGTATGATGGACGAAATGCTGAAAAAGGTGAGGTCCACGGATGATCAGTTAAAAGAAATTCAAAGTGACTTATCTAGCATGGGTCAGAAAGTGGAATCTCACGCCACTGCTATCAAGCAGATAGAACACCAACTTGGGCTATTATCGGCATTAATGAACCCAAGACCAAAGGGTACACTTCCTAGAAACACTGTCCAGAATTCAAAGAATGATGCTCATTGCATGGCAGTGATGACTAGGAGTGCTAAAACCACAATTGACCGCCCGTTCCCTGTGGAAGTTGAAAGGAGGAAAGAGAGCGTGATGGAGGAAGAAGAGATTGGTGATGAGACACAACATGGTGAGTTTCAAGAGGCCCCTAAGGGTTAGAAGGAAGGCGACATTGATCAAGGGGCAACTCTAGTGCAAAAGGCTATCCCGAGACCACCGCCACCATTCCCATAAAGGATGAAGAAAAAGGTGGACAACAGTAAGTTTAAAAAATTTCTTTCAATGCTCAAACAACTTTCTGTGAATATACCGTTGGTCGAAGCACTAGAGCAAATGCCGGGATATGCAAAATTCATGAAGGACCTGGTGAGGAAGAAAAAATCTGTAAGCTATGAGCCGGTTGACAATGTCCATCTCTGCAGTGCCATAGCAACAAGGGTCTTATTAACACCCCGGAAGGGCCTACGTATAGACCCGGGAGCTAAAGTTGAAAACTGTAGAAAACCTAGATTTTTCACCAGTATGACTCGAGGTACGAGTCGTGGTGAGGACCTACGATTGTGACTTGAGTCGTGAGGAAACCAGGGAGTCGAGATTGTGTCACGGATAGTCCTATGAACCGTGGTGAGAAGGTACAACTCATGGATAGGAGTCGTGGTGAATATCTCAGTGGTGCCAGAGTGAGTCGTCATGGGTCATGGTAAGACTCGTAGGATGAAGCTACGAGTCGTGGTGAGGAGTTGTGGTTAAGTCGTAGTGATTTGAGTATATGGTACCACGGTTGATAGTACTACCCGTAGGATAGTGGTACGAGTCGTAGGTTGCTAGTCGCGGCCAACTTTAAAAAGTTGGGAAAAAGGGATGAAGTGACCATGAAAGGAAACCACGAGTCGTGACTCCATGGTATGACTCGTGGTCGGGGCCAGAACTGCTTTCCAGAGAAATTTCAGTAAGGGAAATTTCGATTTTTCTACGCTTTTGGGCCCTAAACCATGTCGTTTTGAGGTCGAAACAGGGTCTTTAAGGGATGAAAACTCCTGTTAAGTTCATTTTAGCAATTTCACGTGTTAGAGAAGGGAGTAGGAAGGGTTTTAAGCTATCTTCTTTAAGTTCTTCAAGCTTTCAATTAGGGTTCTTCAAGAGAGTAGGAAATCAGGAAATTTCCAAGTATGTGGGGTTTTGAATGGGTAGTTTAGTCCCTACCCATCCCCAATTTCTCCCTAATTTTATGTTTAAGGTTACCAAAACCTTATGGGTCTTTATCAAGTTTCATGATTTCTTAAAGTTTGAAATGAGCTTATAGTAGCATGTCAAATTTGTGAAATTTCGAATTTTATCTTTATTCTATATTTCATGATTTAAACTTGTTTATTCTATATTTCATGATTTAAATCTCTAAAAGTATGGATGCCCAATCATGGGGAATTATTTAGTGAATTTCATGGTCAAGATGATTCCAAAGCATGAACAAGTTTCTCTTATATTTTTAAGCATGTATTCAAGTTTCAATTTCCCATGCTAGCATGATTGTTTTCTTACGATTTTAAACATGTCAAATATGTTTGAAACTATGGGCAATGCCCACATGTCGCTTATGAATTATACTATGATTTTGGCCAACTCACGGGCCCAATTCCATGGCTAGAAATACAAGATCTCATGTACGCTATGATTTCCATGTTTTCACTAGCCATGCATGTCATGTTATGATGGAGTAGTACTTAACACCGAGTAGGTTTAGGGCCCAGGTTACGTCTCGAATCTCAGAACTACGTGCCACCGTAGGATTATGTTGGGACCTCCTCAGTGACTGTCCCCTATGAGGGGCCTTCATGAGTGATATCACGCCTTTCATGGTTCATACCCTTGGCAAGGTATGAACGGCCTCCTGACTAGGGGTACAAGTCTGACTTCATGTGTGCTCATGTGAAGTATGTCGATTATAGAAATCTCCCATTGTTCCTCAAAATTTTGAAATATGCATGATTATGTCATTTTGACTCAAGTTATGATTTATGAAATGTTTCTCCGCATGTTATGACTTGATGGGTTTATGTATATTTTATTGAAATATTTAGCCTTACGATATACTTATGATTTCAGTTTTACGATCATGATGTCCCCACTCCTATGACTTTTATGTTTTAAGAATTTCTTTGCATACCTTACATACTCATACTTTTCGAGTATTGACCCATATATTTTCAGGATCTGGTTCGCAGGCTCAACATCGCTTCTAGTTCGTGCTCAGTTTTGTTATCCCTCCAGTGGTGAGTCCTCATGATCCGGGGGCTTCATGTTCAGACTTATTTATCATTTTTGCGCTTTCAGAATGTTTGGGTTAGTTGGGGTCTTGTCCCTTCAGCCCGTCCTTTATGAATAGAGGCTTTCAGACTTATGTGTAGTATTCAGTCATTTATGTTTGGACCTTGTATTGCTGTTTCCTTTATCTCTCATGATATGATTTCCAGTTAGTTTACGATTTAGGAGTTAAATTTTCCATTGTATATGAATGAATTAGTGTTATGCTCACACCATGGGTTGACTTGGGGTCTCTGGGGACTCCTTGTCCCGTATCTACGATTCAGGTGTACTCTCAGGTCGTGACAAACTTGGTATCAGTGCAATGGGTTCAGATGTGTCCTAGGGAGTCTGAAAGCCGCGTTAGGTAGAGTCTTGTTCATGGGTGTGAAGCGCGCCACACTTATGACGAAGAGGCTATTGAACGTTTTAGGAAATTTTCTCTTCTTTTATGATCTATGTCGTGCGGTCAAAATCTCTCTATCCTTCTAATTCGTGCATTTCGCAATTTCAGAGAACTTATGGCTCCCAGAAGGATAATCAGAAGAAGGAACAAAAATGATGAAGGCCACGGGGATGGCAATGATGATGGGCGTCAGTAAGCCCCACTTGTTTAGGAGCCCCAGGCGCCCGAGCCAGCTGCCTATGCCGAGTTTCGGGTGGCTATTCAAATGCTGGCGCATGCTTTGACCACTCAGGTCAACCAGTAGGCTGTTGCGCCTGTTTCTCAGAATGGTAATGCAGTGGCGGCTCGGATCAAAGACTTTTTGAGGATGAATCCTCCTGAGTTCACCGGGGCAAAGGTGGACGAGGATCCACACGAGTTCATTGGAGGGATTCTGAAGGTCACTCAGGTCATGGGAGTGACAAATGAGGAATGTGTTGATTTGGCCTATTATCAGCTAAAGGAGGTCGCGTACATATGGTTCAAGCAATGGAGAGATAGCAGAGTAGCGGGAGCAGGCCCTATCAGCTGGGATGAATTCCGCATCGCCTTTCTCGACAGGTTTTTCCCTCGGGAGATGAGGGAACTGAAAGCAACTGAGTTTGTCAACCTTAAGCAGGGAAAGATGACGGTACTGGAATATTCACCTGAGTTCACTCGCCTGTCAAAATATGCCCCGGAGTTAGTGATGGATCAAAGGGCGCGGGTGAGCAGGTTCGTGCAGGGAGTAACTGAGTATCTGGACAAGGACTGCAGAACAACCATGTTTCATCAGGATATGGACTATCCACAGATAGTCCTCTATGCTCAACAGATGGAAGCAACTCATATGAGGCAGAGAGAGGCCAAGAGGGCCAGAATTGATAGCCACAGGTTCTCCCAGCCTAAGTCAAGGGGTGAATCTTACCAGCAGTCCCAGCCCAGATCCATTGTGCCAGCACCATCTTCATCCAGTACTCCATCCAGGCCACAGGACAGTCAGAGGAGCAGGGCCTCAGGTTCGAGGAGTTAGAACAACATGCGCACAGAGCGCACATTCCCATCTTGTGCTACTTGTGGCAAGAACCACCCAGGAAAATGTTTGGTGGTCTCAGACGCTTGTTTCGGGTGTGGCAAACCCGGACACAGACTTAAGGATTGCCCGGCGGCTAGGTCAGGGGGTAGTGGAGCCCGCACTTCAGCAACCAGTTCAGCCGTCCCAGTAGCACGTCAGACTCAGCAGGGTGCTCCGACTGGCTTAGCTGGCGGCCATCGCCAGAATCGTTTTTATGCACTTAGCTCTCGGCAGGAGCAGGAGACTTCTCTCGATGTGGTTACGGGTATGTTGTGAGTTTTTAACATCGATGCTTATGCTTTATTAGATCCAGGAGCCACACTATATTTTGTGACACCTTACATTGCTAGTTACTTTGGATTCAGTCCTGATATCTTGTCCGAACCATTTTTTGTTTCTACCCCGGTTGGTGATTCAGTCGTAGCAAGGTGGGTATATAGAGGTTGCCCTATTTTAGTATTACATAAGGTTACCTCTGCAGACTTAGTAGAATTGGCTATGATTGATTTTGACATCATCTTAGGCATGGATTGGTTGTTTGCATGTTATGCTTCTGTTAATTGTAGAACTCGGGCAATAGAGTTTCGATTTCCAGATGAACCGGTTTTAGAATGGAGAAGTGGTTCAGCGGTACCTGTAGGTCGCTTTATTTCCTATATCAAGGCTAGAAAAATGATTTCCAAGGATTGTATTTACCACTTGGTTAGGGTTAAGGATGTCACGTCCGAGACCCCGACCCTTTAGTCAGTCCCCGTGGTGGGTGAATACCCCGAGGTATTTCCATATGACCTACCAGTTGTTCCTCCCGAGAGGGAGATTGATTTTGAGATTGACCCTTTTCCCGACACGCAACCCATATCAATTCCTCCTTACCGTGTAGCCCCAGCAGAACTAAAAGAGTTAAAGGAGCAGTTGAAGGATTTTCTAGATAAGGGTTTCATTAGACTGAGTAAGTCCCCATGGGGTGCCCCAGTGTTGTTCGTCCGGAAGAAGGACGGTTCCCTACGTATGTGTATTGACTATAGACAGTTGAACAAGGTCACCATCAAGAATAAATATCCCTTACCTAGGATTGATGACTTATTCGATCAGCTTCAGGGTTCCAAAAGAAGAGAAAATCAAAATAACTTGAAAGTGTTGAAAAATGTGAAAAATTACCTCATCCATGCAAATGTTCATAAAATGAAAAAAAGGGAAGAAAAGAAGACAAATAATGAAGGGTGAAATAGGAGAATGGTGTAGCCAATGAATGTAGTGCTAAGGAAGGGATAGTCACTAATAAAATCTTTCATATTTATCATGTCCAGCCCTAAGCCTGCATTACAAGCCATATAAAGTCCTATAATGATCTTAATTTGAACATCTAACAAACCAAAGCAGAGAAAATAAGGGCAAGCCTATGGTATCTGATGCATAATATTTGCAGTTCTTTGCGAGAGTGAGTGCTCAATTTGCCTAGTCTCATGTTTCAGTTGATATTTCATACTAGAGTGGGGACTTCATTTTTTGTGAGGGTACATGGATTATGTTTGTTTTTACCATTGGTCTATGTGAAACACATAGGTGATGACTTATTTGCTTGTTGATAGCTAGATGACATGTCTTGATCCCTGAATATGATGTTTTGAGGTTGCTTGTAATACATTAGCTGATGATGTTTCAAGAGGAAGGGTCAATAGAGTTTGTATATACTGTGCACAAATTTGTTTGAGTTTTGGCTGTAGTATCTTAAGTTTATTTTTTAGTTGAGCATCGTGTTTAGTTTTTCTTTTTCTTTGCCTGAGGACATGCAAAAGTCTTAAGGTTAAGGGTGTTGATGTGCTGTGAATTTACAGCACTATTGATGCTTAAAACTAAGAAAATAACATGGACTTAGGTGTATTTATGTGGATATGAGGCACTTTTTCTTTGATTTTAGGATAAATGAGTGTTGGAATAGTAAATTGCAAAAGGAATCTAAAAGTTTGCAAAAAAGGACAAAAAGTGCAGACTACAGTACGATCTGTATGATGGACCTACGAGTCGTACTGAGGGCCTTGACCAAAAGCTGAAAGTTTAACCTGGAAGACTGAACTTATGAGACTTGTCATGGATCGTACCATGGTGGTACAAGTCATGGTAAGCTAGTTGTGATGAAATCTAGAAGAATTGCACAGAAGGTTGATTCTCAGTATGAGAGCACCCTACGGCCTGTGAGATGAAGGTATGACTTGTACCATATAGGCCGTGGTGAAGTTCAGAAAAAGTTCAAAAGATTAGGATCAAGCCATGGGTGTCAATGTACGAGTCGTAGCATGTTGGTACGAATCGTACCTTGGCCCAACACTTAGCCAAAATTCAGCTAACACTCCAAGCCACGAGTGGATGTCACGATCCGTGAGAAGCTCCTACGAGTTGTAGGTGGACTCGTGACGAGGTCGGCAACAGATATGGAAAGCAGTCATGTTGGTTTAGGAAAAGGATTCTTATGTCACTATAAATACTTTTTATGTTTTATTTTTAATAGAGGACGATGAATAGACTTAATTCTAGTAGGAAAACATTGTAATACGCAATTTTACATCATTGGAAGAGAGAATTGAGTTGGTTCAACCTTGTGATCAATTTTTCTTGAATTCATCTTGTTCTTGCTACTTGTTATTCAAGATTTCATGGTTTAATTGAAGGAATTATTTTTCTCAATCATCTTTGTAAGTATTATTATATGTTTTCAATAATGAACACAAATCAAAACCTTGCAACTATGAGAGGCTAAAACCTCCATAGCTAGGGTTGTGGGAACCATGGTGGATTAACTAGTTAGGGTTGCACAAAGT
>JACEIK010000316.1:315231-328330 GCA_018107945.1 Datura stramonium | reverse complement strand
ATTGTGAAGTAATTACCGTACAAGTTCATCTACCGTCTGTAATCTAGATCTTCCATATTTCCTGTGGGTTCGACCCCAACCTATAAGATGGGGTTCTTTATTGACAATGTCCGCTTCATACTTTAGTTGGAAGTGTGGTTTGAGCATTATCAGCCTACCCAAATGCTATATAAATGAAAGATTGTAATCTCTATAACCTGGCAATTCCGAATGAAAGGAGCTGGACAAACTGCTGACTCTGAACAACTGCTACTGAAGATCCTGAACTCTGTCTGTCTAAACCTGCAGGCAAGTAATACAGCGCCCCATAGTTGGGTATCAGTACAATATGTAATGAATATGTAAAACAGTCATAAAAGCTGAATAAAATCTTTTAAAAAGTGAAAGTAAGTAGAAAGAAGGGGCAGAAGAATTAACTTGTAAGCTTGCTTATTCATAACTTGGACCTAGCAAAACACTGCACGTAAATGAGCTAAGACTATGCAATTACATATTCATAAGTTGTGACTAGCAGGCAAGAATACAAACAAGAACCTAACCTAGCCTCCATAAGCCTGGAAGGTACAAGCAACACAAAAATAACCTACCGGGACCCCCATAAGCCCTGACAAGTACACTTCAACTTATATACCCCTATCCAGGTTCCTATGACTCTACTAGTACTATAGCCAACCTACCTATCCCCATGGTCTGCAACTGAACCCACTTGGCTCCTGATCTGTAGTTGTTTCTGAGTCCGGTGGACTCCTTATAACTACACCTTGGGCACCAGGCTTAACGAGGGTCAATGATGATGATACGATATAAAAATAATAGTCCAGCCATGGAATGGACTGTAATATGGCCCTTGGTCCTCTGCATCGTCCCTTGGAATTACATATCACTCCTTGGAGCAATGTCATATAGCCCCTGTAAGCGATGACACAACTAGTAACCCTGGGGTGGTCATAGAAGGCTCCTAGGTGAGGGAAATCCCAACCAATGTGCTATACTGAAGTCTTAATATAGCCACTCAAAAGGCGTATCTGGACTTCTGGGCCTAACGCGACTGCTGCTCGTCCCTAGAATAATCTGTATAGTTGCTAGCTGGCACACCTCGTGAACTTGTATCTGATCAGAGAATCCTGATAGTGATCATAATGTCTAATGGTCTAGACTAGATAGGGCAAGGTTTGGAGTGGCCTAGAAGTAATCTGAATGTCATGCTGGGGCAACTATAACTCATAAGCAACCGTAGGGTCGCAAACGATCAATTACTTAGTTCCTTTGCTTAGAACAACTAAAGGGTTGCTACTGACCGAACATGATTTTGAGCGGTCGGCCCCTAATCCTCCACATATAGCCTACTGAAATTCTTAGCCTGGGGGTAATGCTGTGCTAACATGGTTCTAGTTCTTTAGACCTTAACTTGGTCTGTTCGGATCTTATATGACTTTTCTAGGTGATTTCTAACCTTATAGGCAAGTTTACATGGACTTAGCCACTCACGGCAATCTGTACCTAAGTATCTTACCGGAGCAGGCTGAGGCGTTGGCCCCGCCTCTAACTGCTAATAAGGTCCTCTTCCTTAGGGTACCCAATGAGTCTATTTGACCTGAACGACTGGGATTGCTTCCTAGGTGACCTATACGACAAATACTAAGTCAACTGGAACTGATAGTCACTGGTAATAGCTAACTAGATGGCAGACTGTCACTCAGTTCACTAGATAACCCTAGTGCCGCTGACTTTAAAGTATGGCCATCCTATCTAAATTTCTAGCCCCGGAGCGTGAGGGTACACCAATGGCCTCTGGGCATACTTCACTGACAATGCAGGCGCCAAATTGGTAGTTATATCGCCTAGCTGCGGCTATGCTGTTCAACTTAATAACTCAAGCACAATAACTATCCACGAGCTTCTAAGGTCTAGGCCTGACAATAAAACATCCAACTCTACTAATATAATGAACTGAAGAATAGAGGAGTTCCTATGATGCTTCTAGCATATGTCACACTTAACATGTTCTTTTCCGACAAGGGGTACTGCGATATAATCTTTATACATTTTCTAGCAGCTGGACACAACATATAGGATCATAATCTAGGTTTAAAACATAGGTCGTATCACTATACGGCGAGAATAACTTACCGAAGGAATAAGCCTTAACATACCTTGAATGTCGATTCTCGTTTAACTAACTAGATTCAACTTGTAGTCGGTAATTCCATTCAATTGCGATTTTTATACTTATAAAATAAGACTATTTCAATAGTAGGAATCGATAAATAGCAATATCTTTCAATAGAGTTAACTACAAGTTCAACTCCATTTTACTTGGCCGAGAACTTATAATTTCTCGAGAGTTTAGAAGGAAGAAATGCTTAGCTAATGCCTGTGGCCATTTAGAATCCAATTTGGAGCAATTCCGACAACCTTTACTCAGCGGGATTCCGGTATGCCGAGCGAATTTTCAAAAAATAACTCCATAGAAATGCTTCTCGTAGGCATATAACTCATTACCCGAAGTTAATTTGCGTTTGAACGAAGTTTAACGGCGTAAATCAGTGAAGAACGAATGAAACCATCGTTCACTCTCTTATTCCAGTAGAGGAGAAGTATTAGGAACGACCCAACTTAACATAAAGGAGCCTTATGTAGTATTGAGGCGATGGGCTAGGGAGCCCGTAGCACCGACCTGGAGGCGTGATGCGCCGGCCATAGCCCCTGGCCAGCTGGGGCGGCGCGGCACCCGGTGCGCTGGGCATCCAAACCCATCCTCCTGCTCGCTCAATGGCGTGCTCATTTACTCGTTCCCTCGGGCTTTTTTCCGCATGCATCGTACTCCAAAACTCTCAACATACACACACCCGCGTCGGTTAAACAATAAAGACTTACGGGGTGTAACAAAAACTTTCATGAAGGTTTTTTTTAAAGGTTTACACTATAGATAGAGTTATTCCATAAGTAAAAAATTTAATATAATAAAATAAGGTAGAAAAGAATTAGTGACTATAAAAAAGGAAAAAAAATTGGTGAAATTTTTTTATTTTTAGGTTTACACCATAAATAGAGTTATGCAATAAATAGAAAAACTAATATGATAAAATAAAGTGATGAAATAATTTTAAATAATAATTGTGTAAAAATAGTAAATGCTAATTTTATCTATTGCGATGTCTTTTAATAAAGGGCAAAAAGTTTAATCAACATTTCTAAGGGTTTTCACACTTTTAATATAATATAGATTAAATTTTTAAATTTCTCTTCGAATTAGTTCAATTTAACCACTCATTCGTAGTTAGTGATGACTTGTAATGCATGTTTTATCTCCATTTTTTCAGATTTAAGTATTGAAATCAAATATTGAAACACTTCGATTTACCTGCCTTTACGACACTGGAGTACTTGAAGGTGCTATTGATTTTTACTCGTGTTTGTCTGTTTTATTGTTGTTGTAGCTGTAATTTGTGATGTTGTTTTTTCCTTTATTTGTTGTTATTTGATAACTAGGATTTTTTGTTTTTGAATATCTAAGTGATAAAGTTAGTTTTTTAAAGTATTTTTTTGTGTTTTTGTTGGGATTTGTGACAAATCCAGTGGATAACTATATTCTAATTATTTTCATTGTTGGGTACAATTATCGAAGACTCTATCCCTACTTATAAAGGGTAATTGGAGGTATTTTCTGTTGCTATCGATAAAGACCATTTAGTCTTGTTGAGTTGTTAAACTATACTAAAGACCTTAGGTGCACAATTGTTAATGAATTTTATTGCCAAAAAAGGGGTGAATTTATTCATGTGACATCTTACAAACAATTATATGACTTTTTCAAGACTTAAAATATGGTGATAAATTTCATGTATTTGTGGTTCAGGGACTGATGAGTTGGAGGTACTACCAAATTCAATTAATCTTTTAGTAGGATCAAGGATGGTGAATGTGTTAATGACCCTCCTATTCAAGATAGGAAAACAAATATTGATGGTGATATAAATATTGATTAAAATATGAAGGATGAGGTTGAAATATATTTGAACGGGGATGAAACATATCCTGCTAGTAGTGAATAAAATGTAGATGTTATTCCAGATGCTGCTGAAGAACCTTGATCCTTTAAGGCTGAAAAAAGGAACAAAAGAAACTCAAATCCTAGAAGAAAAAACTGTCATAGAGAAATACCACTAGGTGAAGATGGTATTGAAAGAGACTTTAAATATATTTGAAAGAAATAAGACTGATAGATATGTGGGAAAATTAGGGAGAGATGAACAATATATTCACAACTGATAATGTGATAGTGATGATACAACATATAAGTTTGATGTTGAAATTGTTAGAGGGGTTATATACCAGCAAGAAGGAAGAGTACGAAAGTCAGGTATGATGATCTATGTGAAGTGGCTATTTTTGAACTTAAAATGATTTTTGAAAATGCTATAGAATTTTAAAAAATATTAGCAAACATATGCAGTGGAATAAAAAATTCGTATTAAATTAAAGCCTAATGAAGCTCAAAGAGTGAGGGATAAATATAAATTGGACAGAAAATATAAATAATTGTGTTATGTTGCAATTGATAGAGATTCCGGTGACTTTAAGATTAAGGCCTACTACCCTATTACGTCAACTAAAAACAAAATGTGTACATTCAGGTTTCTTGTAAAGAAACTTAAGGATAACATAATCAAGCACTCATCAATGAAGTTATATAAAGTACAAAATATATGCAAGCAAAAGTTAAAATTGTATGTGAATAGGACTATATGTTATAGGATAAAGATGCAGATTTTCAAGAAATCTATGAGCGATTGAAATATGAAGTTTGTAAGGCTATATGATTATTCTGAGGTTATAAAAAAGATCAATTTTGGTAATTTTATTTGGGTAAGGATGGACAGAAAAATGTGCCGAAAAAAAATTTATTTGTCTATTTTTATGTGTGCTTGGATGCATTGAAGAGGTGGATGGAAGGAAGTAGGAGAATAATATAGATGGATGTTTCTTAAATGATACTTGTAAGAATGAATTTCTACTAGCTGTTGGCAAGAAACAAAACAATCAGATGTTTCTATAGCCTGGATAGTTGTGCATTAGGAGACTAAGCAAAGTTGGAGTTTCTTCATCAACTACTTGAAAGAGGACCTACAGTTGGGTACTAAACAGAATTTGACTGTGATGATATATATGCAAAAAATAATATACCTATGAACTTTCATAAATTTTTAAAGTTTCTTGTTAACTATTAAATTTTTTCCTTTATAGGTTTTTATGCAGCTGTAGAAGGGCTGCTACCAAATGCTGAAGTCAGGAGGTGTGGTAGATATATTTGGTCTGATCTTGGGAATATTTATACGATCAAACGCCATATTTTCACCCATATTATATCTTAATTTAAAGATAATTCGTATATATTCATGCACGTTTTGAATGATTTATGCTTATGGACTAATTAGGTTATTTGCAGGGTGAAAACGCGATGGAATGAGCTTAAGACGGATGCTAAAAAGTGAAATGCCGAATATGAAAGAAGATAAAAATTGAAAAATAGGAGGCGTTAAGCAGTAATCCTCCTCATCCGCTTCGTGCCACGTTGATGAAACTCTAGTGTAACTTGACTATCCAGTGCACGTCACGACAGAGTCGTTTCACGAAACTGATATGGCATGATGGTCTCCATGACACACTGAGGTGTTTCCACCCCGAGTCACCTATCCAATGAGGATAGTCGTCAGTCCCGTGTCACGGAGCAAAATGACCACGATGGTCTCAGTGACACGGTGCTGGACAATCACTGTGTTATTCCACTTTTATATAAATAGAACACTGAGGCCTATTTTTACATTATTCTGTACATGTGAAAAAATGACAGTTATGCTGAACAATATTTTAGGGTACATTCTCTCCCTTTTTCTTCTCTTTTCCTTTCAACTATGATATATTGACAATTGTTTTGAAATGTTCATTCAAACAATGAGTGGCTAAACACCCTCATTCTAGGGTTGGGGCTATTAGCATGAATACATAACATCGTCTTAAATTCAGTTTGAGGTTTTCTATCATCAATGGTTGTTCTTTTATTTTTATTTTTGTATTTTAATGTTTGGCCAACATTGAGATAAATGTGTAATCTTGGGGTGACTTCGAAAGAAAAATCACTAAGGTAGGACGAAAAATAGGGGAATGAGTTCTTGTCTTTGATAGAAATTAAAGACAAGATTCATGTTTAGGATAGAAATATACCTAAAATGCCTCATTCGGTTGGAAAAAAAGTGTAAATATTGTACTACCTAGGATGAATTCTTGCATCACCGCTCAATGATTGTAGTTGTAAAATTCATGTTAGGCAAACGATTAGAAGTTTGAAAGACCATAGTCAGGCCATAAATCCTATAAACCACCAACTAGATAGAGAACTTAACTGCAAAGAAATACATGTTGTACATGATGGCATTCCATGCCTTAACCATAGAATATTCTTGCATATTGATTAACTCTACTTTTTGTAATTCATTGCTTTTTAATTTAATTACTTTCATACTTACAAAAACTCCTAAACTCTTGGGTTACTTTCACACTTGTGTGAGATAATTGTATATTCTAAAATAGAAAAATCACTAAGTCTTTAGTCTCTGTGGGTTTGATATCCTACTTGAAAGAGCCACTATATTACTTGTACGACTATGTGCATTTGCGTATGCGGTTGGGCACGAACAAGGTCCAATTAGAATCACACTTGAACGGGAGGGGAGAGAAAAAAAAATAGTTTTAGAGATGTTCTAAAACAAGTTTTGAAGTGAAGTTTAGGAAAGGGCTTAATAAAATAAGCAAATTTCCTAAGGATATTTGTGTTGATTTATTGCACTATCCGAGAGAGTCATGGGTTAGGACATTTCTTTCAAGAATCCTCTAAGTGTAATGTTATTGAAAATAATATGTATGAATCTTATCTTCTAGATAAAAATCAATTATAACTATATTGGAGAAGATTACAAGAAAAATAATGACTATGACAATGGACATAATAAAATTTGCCGACACTTGAATATTTAATATTGCACTTATAGTTAGATTTACCTTGAAGGAGAATAAGAATATTGATAGAAGATGTAAGGTCCTTTGAAATGCACATGTTGAATTTGAGATTAGAGAGGGAGAGTATAGACATATAGTCAACTTCAGTGATAAGGTTTATAGTTGTAGAATTTGGCAGTTGAAAGGTATTCCATGCCAACATGTTATTTGTTCATATTACCACATACAACAAAAACTTGAACAATTTGTGAAGCATTGACAGAGGAAGGATATATTCATAAAGGCTTATAGTCATCTCATTCAACCAATTTCAAATATGAAGATCTGGCTGAAGCAAACAATCCAAAGATTGAACCTCCTCTACCTAAATAAATATCTGACAGACCTAGGAGGAACAAAAAAAAAAAGAAAAAAGATGGATCAAGAAAGAAGTATAGTAAGCTATCCAAACAAGGGGTGAAAGTGACTTGTTCCATATGTCATCAACAAGGTCATAACAAAAGATGTTGCAAGGTAAATCAATTATTTTATTTTTGTGACTTTTTAAATTTTATTGATCTTTAGCTTGGTGACTGTCGTGTTTAAATTTGTAGGCTCCTGGTTCTCAAGTACCTTGCTAAAGTTCAGAAGAAACTAGTTAACCTGTGCGCATCAATAAGCTATAGTCAACTTACAACTTCAAGATTTGTTTGTGATGTTACATCAAGAGTTAGGAGGGTGAATGAAACTAGAAGCTAAAGTCAATCACCACCATGTGTAGATTCAAGTATTTCTATTACAAGAGAAATAAAAAATCAATTACCTCCTAGGAGAAGATGAGTTACAGGTCAAAAGAGAAAAAAAGTTGTAATTGAGAAGATTATACAAGAGGAGGACAAAATAGGCCAACTGATTTTGAATTTGGTATCTATACAAGTACAAGTGGAATCCAAATACTAAATGTAGGTTCATACTAACATTGGTCTCTTAAATGTAAAAATAATTAATTGTAAAAAACACTTACTAATTGTGGTTCTTTTTTTGAAAATAATAATCCATGCACATCAAGTCAAAGGGTTCTACAAGATGGTTCAACTTACAAGAATACAACTTCAACAAGAATAGACCTTAATTTTAAGGCAAGAGGCTTGAGATGGAAGGACAAATATGTTATCACCACCTCCGAATTGTAGCAGATGACAAACAAAAATAAGTTTGTGTTTGGCCAATAAATTTAAATAGCACTTTTGAATAGCAATTAGTGTTTGGCCAAACTTTTGAAAACTGCTTCTAAGTGTATTTTTCAAAAAAGTGCTTTGCATATAACTGCTTTTGGGGAGAAACTACTTCATTTAGCTTCTGAAAAACAGCTTTGCTACTCCCTAAAAGCACTTATTTTCTCCCAGAAGCTTGACCAAACACCTCATTTTTTTAAAATAAGCACTTTTCAGAAAAAATAAACACTTCTGGCCTCCCAGAAGCTTGGCCAAACAGGCTATAAGAAGAAGTAGCACAACTTAGGAAGGATCTAGTTATTTGGCTATGTAATATGGAGCAACAACCAATTAGTATTTTAGATGGTTATTTAGGTTTTCTGTTATTAGTATGTAGCAATAAAAACTTCACTCTTTGGCCTTTTATTTTTAGAGTGTAGCATAAAACTAACTTTGGGCTCATTATTGAGCATGTTAATATAATTGTTGTTGTTGTTGTTAAATTATGATCATTTTATTTATGTTTGACAATAATTTTTAAATGCAAATTGTGTGAGCAGAAATTTGAGAATTATAAACAACTAAAACAACTTTCATTCCATTTAAAATGCAAATTTACATATGAGCTAACAATTAACTTTAGCCAAAAAATTACGGCAACAAAATTTTAGCACAAAAACCCATAGTCACTTAAGAAACACAACTCTTACTGATGCATCTAATAATTTGGCTTGAATTTTCATTAGTCAAACATCGTCAATCCAGTAATAATGACATCATGATCAATAATTTTTCATGCTCTATTTTTTCTCTCTTTAAAAGTCTTGTCTTTTTTCAACAAACCCCACGTTACTCTATTTTTTTGAGAAGAGTGTCGATCTTCGTATCATCAAAAATAATCAGCCACCCATTTTCTACGAAAACAATTAGCATAAGCCAACAATTAATCATCTAGCAACAGATTAATAATAACTAAAAGGAAGAGAAAAGTTTACTTTTGAGATTTTACAAGTAAAAAACGTACGACCTGAATTTAGTTGGGCCAAGAAGTCAATAATGCTTCATTACCACATCGGCAATATCAGACAGCTTCACCAAAAGAGGTCATGAAAGAGTCGAATAAGCTCGCCACTGATAATAATGATTAAGCGTACCAGTTTGATTACTAGAATAAAAGAAATGAGAAGGAGATAAGAAGAGGAAAAAAATTTTATTTTGAAAAAAAGGGAAAAAATAGGGCTTGGATTTGTATGTTGAAGTGAAAGATGATATAAATAAAGGTAAGGGGTGAAAGTAACTGTTAAAAGCCGCATCAGATTTTTTTTAAAAAAAAGACGTTTTCGGACACTTTTTTTTTGTGAAATTCACGCAACTTGCCTAGTCAGAGAAAACTGTTAAAATGACACAGTATAACCCTACTATAGGTGTTTAAATGATACAAAACTAAATTAAAGTGTCTAAATGAAACTTTATGTCAATTTTAAATGTCTGTGAATGGCTTCAACCAAAAAGAAATAAATTAAAATTGAATTACATGGATGATGTGAACAAGGTAGCCATGGGTCAAAATGAAATTGATGAGTAAATTAATTTCAAGGTGAAAAGAAAATAAATTAAGATAGCAGGTATGAAATGAACAAACTACCATGAGTGAAATGAATAAATGTCAAAGNATATGTGTCGAGACAAACTTCAAATAATTTTAAAATATTTGAATTTTGGAATTATCAAGATAAATTTCAGAAAAAAAAAATTTGAAATTTAAAACTATCAAATCAAATTTCGAATTAAAAGAACTGAAGTTTACCTGCACAAGAAATATGTCACACTTCATGCATTTTGTCTGGCAAGCCTAACTTTAAACTTCATATGCAGAATTTTTTCAAATACAATCCCGTAGGTTAAAAGTTATTTTTGAAGCAGCTAAACTAACCAAAAAAAAAAAAATGAAATTTGGCTATACTTCAAAGTGGTCCTCAAATCGGTTATTTGTGCAATTCCCCCTATAAGAAATATGGCCGAGGCCCACATATCACATGGCCATAGCTCAAAGACCAACGTATAAAGCCCAAAGAGAAAGCCCATGTTTTTTTTCCCTATCATAAGGTCAAGCGTCAAACGAGGTCCGATGTTGTGTATACTACGTTGCTTTCCCCAAAAAGAGCTCTTTCCTTCCTCGTAGTCTCTCTCACTTGCAAGCAACTTAAAGCACCATTATATATCATTGATGATTCATTGTTTGTATAAAAATTTTGAGGAATAACTCATTCTTCTTTCCTTTTATATTTCACTTTTGGGTCGTTTTCAAAATTTGTCTGCTATTTCAAGAAAATGCAAGTAATACCCAGATGGCGTTGCATTTTGATCCTGAAGAATACACTTAGTCAATCCACAAGAATTGTAGCTTCTACACAATCACCAAATACCCATTTGGCTTCTTTCCATTCTTCGTCAATTTGCTCTGAGAAATGGAAAAGCAAGTGGAATTCGGTGAGTTTTCTTGCCTTTCCTTTCCTTGTTTTTGCAAAGAACAATGAAAGAAAATCCAGAAACTGAGGTTTCTTTGCTTAGTTTTTAGGCAATATCGTATGTTCTCGGCTCTATAATTGTTGTTTAATTTAGATATGAGACACTAATGGATTAAGGTTTGATCTTTGGTTATTGTAGACTAGTAGCTGCAAAAATAAACTTTCTTGCTGTTGTAATAGCTGCACAAATATTTGCTTATTTGAATTATTCTAGCCGCATAATTGAGTGAAGTTTCTATAATTGGAATATAATGTGAGGGAAGAAGTAGGTTTGATCTTTTTCGCTGTTGGTCAAAGTATTTACTAATTGAGTAATGAATCCTGGATTGAGGGAAAGAAGATATACAAGTTTCAAATAGTGAAAAGGGATTAACTTGTTGGTTTCTTAATTGTTTTGTTGGAAGCTGTTTTCTTTCTGTCAGCCCAACGGTTGATGAACTACTACATAAAGGATCATAAAGGATTAATTTGCAACAGATGAAGGCGAGCCTTGGCATAACTGGTAAAGCTGCCTCTATGTGAATGGGTTTGAGCTATGGAATAGTCTCTTGCAGAAATCCAGAGTAAGACTACATGCAATACACCCTTGTGGTCCGGCCCTTCCCGGAACCGCGCACAGCGGGAGCTTAGTGCCCTGGGCAACAGCTGCTTTCTTTTCCATCTAGTCCCTTTCCCTTGATTGGAAGAAGGAATAACTGGTCGTACAAATTTGTGCTATGTTCTATGGGGTTGAATAGTATGTACATTTTGCAATTATTTCATCTGGGAAGTGCAATGATCATTCACAAGAGATGCTTGAGGTCATTTAGTTTTGCTGCTCCGCATTTTTATGCTTATCTAAAATTATGTGACAAAGTGAGATTTCAAGGCGAGGATTTCCTTCTTTCAGCAGTTTTGCAGCCAGTGGCATTCATGCTTATAAATTTCCAATTGCAAAAGAAAGTAACTATTTCAGTCTGTGTGTCCTGCATGTATTCTACTATTTTTTTTCATTTTAATTAATAACCTATATTCAGAGTTTTGGAGAGTGCATAAGCTTTTACCTCTTAACAGGTCTAGAGCTAGGAAATGAGCTATTAAACGGTCTTATCTCATATGAAAGTGTCCTAAGATGACTTGAGAGTTAACAGTTTGTGTTGGAAGCAGTTAACTAAGTTTTTGTAGTCTTCAAAGTGTTCTTTTGGATGACTTCAGTAGGATCTGAAACCTGTCTGTAAAAGCAGTTAAATAAATCTGAAATAGTTCAGTATTTGACGTGCTACATACGCCTTTCTTTCTCCACTCATCTTTAGTGGCTTTACCCACACCTCTTAACTAGAGGAGAATCCAAGATCTGAATTTTATGGATCCTGGATTGTAGGACAATGAAATCAAGTGCTAAGTAACTGGGTTTTGAATTTAATTCTTGTACATATTTAGTGGATTTCTTAACGCATATATAATGTTCACGCCATTTCTAAAGCCATTAAATCTCTACCAAGTTGGCTCTAGTTGATTTTCTTATAGATAATAATTGTTTGATTCTATTCCTTGCACCAACAGACAAGCCCCTCTACATGCAAAGATATGGAGGTCTAAGCATCTGCATAAAATGTATCTCCTCGATAATTTACAATTGTTTTTATGCAATTCCAGAATATTCTCTGTATACCACGAAGTAAGAGGCCTTGGGATGATCTCTCAATCTGCCTATTTTTCTTCTCTCAAGTCAACAAGGCTTATGCTGTCCATTTATCATGGTCTAGACAATCTGATCCTTTTGGTTAATATCACCTCTTTATTCCCTGTATTGGTGCAAAAAAGGTCCTTTATAAGCACGTTGAAGCTTGCTCATAATGTTCTTTCGATTTCTTCCAGTATTGATGAATTTCCGGAGGACACTGAATGATGTCACCTCACCTTAGTCACTAGAATTGCTCAGGCAATAATGCATAACAGAAATATACTCAGCACCTCTTGTTATTTCCAATAAGACAATTTGAAATTCCCAGTTTCAGGCTGGCGGCACGTAGTATGAGTATTAGAAAACAGAGGTGCATCAATCTAATCACTCTTTAAGACGGTTAATTGCTGCCAAAACCTCACAATTTCTCTAGTTAGAACATGGTGAATTTGGTGCCAGTTCACCATGCTCTTCTTAAAATAAATGTGGTACATGCTTTTGATTAGGAAAGAAGATAAGGATTGGAGTTCTTATGTCCAATTTAGAACATCTAACTGGGGCTCCATGAAATTGTTACCTTGGTATGTGCAGTAGTTTTAGAAAAAATCTGCTTAAAGTTCCACCAAGAATGGAGTATACTTCCTCCTCCTCTATGTTTCCTTGAGTTTGTGGGGAGGGAGGTGGTTTTGTTCTGTGTT
>JACEIK010000316.1:254789-307586 GCA_018107945.1 Datura stramonium | reverse complement strand
GGATAATTTTACAAAGAGTATACCGCTATAATGAACGTCACTGTTATTATAGGTAGAATGTTATTATAGATAAGTAAAATATAATATGAAAAATCAGTTCTATAGAAAATCAGGTCGTTATAGTGAAATGTTGTTATAATGAGGTTTGATTGTAAATGGTATATGAATATGTGGTAGCACATAGTTATTTGAGAGCTTCGAATGAGCTAATTGTGTTACTACCTGAAGGAATGAGATTATTTATAATATTGGGGTTGTAGCAAGTCTCAAAAGAAACTTATAAAATTTTAAAGACATCGTTCAAAAATATACTATTGAGACTATAAAGTATGGGAAGATTTAATATCTTCATAGTACTATAATTCAAGTGGGTTATAAATATTTATGTCAAAGGTGATTACCCACATTTTTCTCTTGCTAGTTGTATATAATATGGGCATGATGATGGAATTACATGCGGTATAATCTAAAAGTTTACTGAAATAAATATCAGTTAGCATGACCGATTGACTATTTCGGTTCAAATGTGATATGAAAATAATTAAGAATTCATGTGGTTATATATTGAAGAAATAAAATGTGTTTCATGAATTCTCTTGTGTTGCTTATTATCATGATAAGTTGATAATTGTATTAGCTAAGATTGAAATTGTATTCCTTAAAGCGTATAAAAAGATGAATGTGAGTCTGTTCATCTGCCATGCGGATCGTTTACTATTATATGATTTTAATATATGTATCTATGATGTGGTCACATATGCGCTTGTTATCAACTTGCAATTTGATTTTTGCAGGATTGTTTGCTCAAATTATTAAATTAAGAGTACAATTTTAGACTATAAATTTATATTGAGAATGTTAATTTATATCCAAGTTGGTTTAACAAAAATTGTATGCTTTTAATTATAGATATACCATGGGTTATGAGAACAAAACTCTCAAACAAAATTTGGTATGAGATATGTTTTTCTAACATGTGTTAACACTTATATTATCAAGCCAATAAGATTCTCCTACCACAATTGGTTCTAGGTCAGAAACAAATATTTCTCTTCTAAAAATTTAAATTTGCGATATATGATTTAATTGTTCCACCACAATTCACAAAGATGGGTGTCCAAATAAAACTGGAATAAATATTAAATTTTCTAACATTAAAGGGAGAGATAATAAGCAGTTAAAAAAGAAGTTGTACGTAATGAATTATCACTTGTATGATCCTCGTTCATAAGATAATTTAAGTCATTGTCAGGCGCATTTGTTGTCCCAAAAATAAATATCATATTCCAACTGTAAATGCTTTGATGAGAATTAAAGTCCTTGAAGAATATAGTCTATGACATGCCTGAAGCCTGATAGATCAATTGATTCCAAACGTAAAACTCCTTGAAAAAGGAGAGAAGCAAATGATCAAGATGGTCATAATAATGAGGCAAATGTTTTAAAGAACACCACAATATAACACTTTATAAAATATTGGCAAAGGTTCAGATACCTGAAATGAAGAAAAATGAAGAGATCTCAATAAGTTATGTCGCGTTGGATCTAATATCAAATGATCATCGATGGTATTTTTGATATAATGTAGCGCTTAATACCATAAATGTTGATAAGGATCTTGAATTCAAATATGTCAAAAAGTGTGGATAAATAAATAACTTGCTAAATAAAAATACGTACTTCAAGTATACTTTATTTTACTTGAAAAAGTGTTGTTTGTCAGTGGGGTACAAACAGATTTTTGTGCGAAAGAGAATGCAAAAAATTGAAAGATATAAATTACTGCATGTGCCTGTGACATAAAAAAATTTCGTAAAAGTCTTGACATTATTGTATGAAGATATTTTCTCCTTTGGTGGACGCAGTGAGGTTTTTTTTCAGTCTGACAATATATAAAAAATTTAAATATGTATAGTGAATGGTTGTCATGTCTAGCTAAACGGTGAAAGTTATTGAAAATCCTTGAAAATTTTAAAAGGTCTTAAAGCAATTTCATTGAGTACCCCAATAACTGTGAGATTGCTTACACCAAAAAGGATTAATTTCGATCTCATGAAAATAATTAAAAGTATCTTGTCTTAGTGCAATTGGTGAACTTGTGTAACTATTATTACTATACATGAAATAATATTTTTATTAATATGCAGGCAAAATACAACTTTACTCTTATCCGTAGAGACATCAATGTGAATCAAATATTTCTTTATAAATTAATTAATTCTAACCAAATTTTTCAAGATTTATTGGTTATTAAAATGTATTAAAATGATTTAATTTTTATGAAGTTTGCTCTCAAGAAAGTTATTTGTTTGCATGTGGGATACCATCATATCATGTTATTCTACGAGACAATCAATTTTTATTATCATGCAAATGAAAGTCTCCACTACTTGATTGTTACCACGAACAAGTCGAATGAGTAATTTTGTGATGACGAGGTCATGAACGAAGTGATTATCAAGAATGAATTTAACTAAGCTCAAAGACTCAACATATCCAAGAGACATATGTTTATGATCACAAAGATCGTACTGTCAATATTAACATTTGGAGAAGTTTGTATACAAGATTAGAGTGCATCATCAAGAAGATTAAATAATATTTTCATTTGGAGAAATAAAATGTGTTGTATCTTTTTTCTTAGCCTGAATTTTGTCCATTGAATTTTTCTGACAAGATTTTTAATGAGACAACAAATAAAATGTATTAGAAGATATGCATATTTTTTTTCTTCATTAGAATTTTTGTTTCACAAATTTTCCTAGTAGGTTTAGCTATGCACATTATTGGGTTGGGGGGAGGGGGGTTGTAAATATATTATTTAAACGTAGATATCCACTAACTTCTAGATATAACTCTCATCATAATGTGTAAGTAATATTCACCTACATTACCTCCTCATTAATTTTCCACACATTCATAATCTTTCCCACATTCTCAAGATGTTAATATTAGATCCAAAAGCAACCTTATAATTATCAACGTAATAATATAAATAAATAAAAGTACAATAGATAATAAATAATACACTTAAAATTACTTGAAAAATTCTTTTTTAAAAAAGAGAAAATCTATATACTTTCTTTTTTTTATTTTTTATTTTTCTTTATTTGCTTTGTTTATATATCTGATTTATTTTCTATTTTTATAATATATTATAATGATTTTAGGGTCTCAATATTTTAGCCAACCGGTTAAAAGAAATTTCGCCTGCCGAGCTGTAACTATTATTGATGTATATTAATAATAGTTTTATACTTTCTAAAATTTGTAAAAAAAGAATAAAATTCTTGGGTTCTCTCGAGGGTGGGAAGAGTTGCTTTAATAATAGTGAAGGCTTGGGAGTAATGATTATTTAGTTCCTTTTTACCACTACAAATTTCTTAAGATTCTTCAACATTTTAAAATGTTCAATTGTGAAGGTCATAGATTTTAGCCACGTCAGTATGTTTCTTTTGAAACTATAACTTTTTTATGTGTGTTTTGATTTTATTATAAATTTATATGCAAATAAAGTATACATTTAATAATATTATTAACATATTATTCTATTCATGTATATTAACTTGTTTTTATTTTTATTTATAATTTGACATCACTGATAATATAAATGTGACCGCTAATGATAAAATATAATCAGTGAAGAATCATATAG
This sequence comes from Datura stramonium, assembly GCA_018107945.1. Classification (NCBI taxonomy): domain Eukaryota; kingdom Viridiplantae; phylum Streptophyta; class Magnoliopsida; order Solanales; family Solanaceae; genus Datura; species Datura stramonium. The sequence continues at coordinate 303,931 of JACEIK010000316.1, read as the reverse complement.
CTGATTTCACTTATTTTGGAATTCAAGCGTGTGCTATCTCTTCTCATTTTTAATTGGCTTCTCTGAGTACCAAATAGTAAAATAATTATTCTTTTTATTTCAATTTATATGACACCTTTTCTTTTTTGAGAAAATAAATTTTTTAGCCTCTTACAAAATAAATAGAAGAAAATGGTCTTTTAAAATCTCTTATATGTAAAAATGAAAATTTTTGCTAAAAAGGTCATCGAGACTAAAAAATCTTCCTTTTTTATTAGTCCATCTCTAAAAAGAATGACATATTTTTCTTATTTAATAAATGTTTGATGACACTATCAATATTTTACCTATGTTGGGTTTCACTTATTTGTGAAAAATCTACAAAATCATTTATTTAAGAATAATTTTGAAAATTATTAACTCTTATCATATTTCTTAAACTTCAACATAGTCAGCATCATATTGTAACAAACTCGTCCATCGCTATGGAAATTAAATCGAGAACAACTTATCACTACAATAAAATGCATTTATTACTATGAAATTTTAAATTATGAATTTAAAAATTGTATCTATTACCTAGTAATAACCACAAAAATTCAAAATTCATAGCTATTTACAAATTCATAAATTTCTTAGCCACAAAAATCAAAGCCCGAAACAAGCTAATTTCTCATTTTTGCTACAATTACTAACAATGTGAAACAATAATTGTCTAGAATAGAAAATATAATATTACAATAAAATTTATAGCTAATAAAATTTTTGTCACTTGTGATAAGATGACCCAGCAATAGTATCACTAGCCACAATAAACTATTTGAAATAAAACTTGGTAGCTAATCGTTTTGGCTTCAAGTTATATAAAATTGTGGCAATAGTTAAATGATAAAGCCCGCGTCTTTTTCAACTACAATAATATTTCGTAGCTAATTATTAATTTTAATACGATCTAAAATTTATCATTGTAATAGTAACCTTTTAGCCATAATAACTTATCTGAAATAATATATTGTGACTAACAAGTTCTTTTTGTTTCAAGTTATAAAATTATTGCGATGGTTAAATGATATAGCCATAAATTTTTTGCTACAATAAAATTTTGTAGCTAATTATTAATTTTATGATTTTTTAATATTTTATTAGACATTTTTTAATTCTTGAAATTTCTCTATTTGTTATCTAAAATAAAATATTGTAACTAAATAAATATTTTTTGCTTTAATTTTGAAAAAATTGTGGCACTAGTTGGATTAATAGCTATAATTATTTGTCATGAAATAATTTAGCACAATTTATTATTGTGACAAAATTTCATACCTAATTATATTTTATCACGAGCTAAAATTTATTTATAGCAACACTAATCTAGTTTTATTAGAGGTGCTAATTATTCGATTCATTTTGATATTACATGTCTCCTTGCATATTTTAATAAATAAGTTATTATATCTAATTAATTTTGATAAACTAATTGTATCAAACTTAAATATCGTTCGATTCATTTCGATGTTACATGTCTACTTGCGTATTTCAATAAATAAGTTATTATATCTCATTTATTTTGATTAACTAATTATATTCAACTTTGGCATTATTATTAAAAGAAAATTTGATAGTTAAAATTATTTTTGATCCTCTTAAGAAAAAGATAAGTCTTTTTTTTAATTGAATCACCAACTATTAATATTTTTTTATGAGATGGATAAAAAAAAATTAATGTAAGGTAAGATTTTTATTCTTATTCTTTTTTCATCTAATTGATAAAATTCAAATAAAATCAAAGAATGAGGAGGTTTCGTAGCTATCAATTAGATCAAATAGGCCAGGTTGTCACTTGGATTTATAGATATTGAAATGAGCGTCTTCCCATTCTGATTAACTCCTATCTACCATATTCTATAAAAATGTTATTATAATCGAAAAAGAAAAGAAGGGAAGTGTATCCCTGGTCTTTTTTATTTTACGAAATCATTTGTCTAGGCACAAAGCTAAATAAATTGATTAAGTCGAGTTTTTGCTCCTTTTTTTGAATATTTTAGCTAACTCATTGATTTAAATTAAGAGACTTAGTGAATTTTATTAGTACCAAAAACCCCTCTTGGCGAAAAGTCAAAGAAATCCACAAAAGAAAATTGAATCTAATTAGGTTAATATAGGGGGTAGAGTGCAGAGATGGGAATATAGATTCTTCGCATTGATCAAGATCAAATGCTTCCAGTGTTATTTGACTCAAACTAGTTCATCAATATCTTTATCGATCTAACATAATTGAAGGTGTTAATTTTTCGATTTAATTCAATTTTACAACTTCTAATTTTTAAATATAACTTAAATAAATACTTGATATATTTATTTCGATTAAATAATAATGTCAAATTTTATCAACACTTCAATAAGTCTCATTTAAACTTCATCTTAACCAAATATTTTCAAATTTTTATTTGGAAATTTTGAGTTATAAATTATGAACTTATGAATTATGTTTTAAAAATTATGAAAACTTTTAATTAAGAATATAATGAGATTTTAAAATTTAATAATATTAAAAAAATCATAAATTAAATATTAAATAACAAAAAATTAAAATACAAAAAAGAGATCTTCAACCATAAACCTTTATATACATACTTATCAACTAACTTCTTAACTTATAAGCCCATATTTTATCTCATTTCAACATGTTATTTGAGGATGTTAATTTTACTTTTTAAAATATGTGTAACTAATTTTTTTATTGAAAGTTGTAAAGATATTATGTATGCTTGGTATTTTATTATTTTAAAATAAGTGCTTAATCTTTTGTATGTAAGCACTAATTTTTTAAAATATTCAAAAATTCAAAAAACAAAAAAAATAAAAAAAATAAAAAAAATAAAAAAAATAAAAAAAATAATATTGTTAAGAAATTATAATAATTTGTAAATTGTTATATGACTTATTTGAACATATTAAAAGTATATTTATTTTTAAAAAATAAATTCAAATTATAATATTTTTACATTATTTATCCTCCTTTGTAATAATTTTTCTTATAATAATATTTAAATGAGTTTCATAATTTAGTATTTTATCTTTAAATAAATAATCTCATATTTTATTTAAATACACAGTATGAATTATTTTAAAATATAAATGTATGGATTGATTATTTGGTGAATATAATTAAATGACACTTGCCACTACAGTATTATTTTCTTCTCATATACTATGTAGATATATTAGATAGATTTTCTAATATTAACAGTTTTTATTTTGTTTTTGAATTTTCTTTTTTAAACTTGCCATTTTAATTGATAATAGTTCATTTTAAATTCATAGAAATTTTATATTTTGAATTCAAATTAAAATATAGTAATTTAAAATTTATATTCTTATTTAAATTAAAATTAAAATAATCCCGAATATTATTGGAAAGATGATTCCTGTAAGTCCTTTAATATAAATTTGAATTCATTTTCTGATTTAAAAAAATATAATTGTTAAACCAAAAGAAAAAATATTAAATTAAGTTAAATTAAATTTAAATTTAAATTTATAAAAACATTATCATCACAATATTATTTTCTTCTTCTATAATATAGATTGATTAGATAATTCTTTTTAATACTGAAAATTTTATTTATTTTAAACTTGACAATCTAATCCATATCCATATAAATTATTTTAAATTCATATAATTCTAATATTTTCAATTCAAACTAAAAAATAATAATTCAAAATTAAGAGTAATCATAAATTTAAACATTATAAGTTAAAATTTATTAAAATAGTGAGTATATAACAAAATTAATAATATCATAGAACTTAAAAAGAATTATATGTTTTAGAGTAATATTTATTTTATATATAGTTGACTTTTTCCATTAACTTAAAGTAAAGTATATTATTATTATTATTATTATTATTATTATTATTAGATAATTTTTCTTAGTTATATTCGTTATTTACTTAATAATAGCATTTAAAGCATTAAAAAGGAAAAAAATATACATATAATAATAAGAAAAGGCAAAGATTAATTGGCTAATAAAAAAAAACTCAAACCTAAATCCTCTCCCTCCTCCATTTAGATCCAAACTTCAAAATCTCCCCCCAAAAATTAAAATAATTCAAAATATCAAAATTTCCTCCAAAATTTAAAAATCCAATCAAAATAACCTAATTTTCCATCCCACTAAACAAACACCCACATCTCTTTCCCCATTCCTTCTGTTCGTCCTCCCCCTTCTTATCTTTTAGTTTCTCATTCAATTTGAAATTCTTATTTGTGACGTTTAATTTTTTATAAGTTTTACAATATGGAATTCTTCTTATACGGGATAGTTTTTACAATATGAATATTGCATTGGATTGCATATATTTTTCTTATTGTAAAAGTAATTTTCTGTTCCTGTGAGTTTTAAAATTAATATTTAACTTTGAGATTTAATATCTACATATTTAAGAAGTTTAAAATATCTATAGATTTGTTTACTCCTTTGGTTGCTTTACAATTTTTCTGTTTTTGTTTGTTAAATATTTTAGTATAAAAGAATTATTTAAGACATGTTTTTTTTCCTTGAAATTATATATATACACACACTTGCATATATAATTAGTTGGTTTCTTGGTGTTAAAATATTTTACCATTATTGACGGTATATTCTTTGGGAGTAGAGCATATAAATGACAAATTGAGAGGGATGTTGATCAAGCTAAGATGTTGATTGAAGACCGTTGAAGGAAGATATGGGAAGACAATGCTACTTTAGACTTAAAACAAGATGATGTTTTAAAAGAATTGTATATTGTAACTATTTTTAAAATTGTAAAATGTAATCACATGTAACTAGACAATTGGTTTGGAATCTCGAAAAAGAGATTCGTAGCTATAATATGTAACTTTGTGACTAATAAAACTTGTAAAAAATTCTTTAATTTGTAGTAATGTAATTAAAATTTATTTTGAAATTGTAATTTATTTTTAGGTACATTATAGAAATTCATGTGATCCTTAATGCTTATGACAATATTCTTCAATTCGTAGCAATGAATTATTGTAGTTGTGGCTAATACATATATAATTACAAAAAATGTGGCTATACATTTTCACTTTTTATATAAAATTTTAAAAATTAGCTATAATTTACGCATTTTGTGGTAAAAAATGAATTCTGCTATGTACAAAAAATTGTGGCAAATACTTTAGTTTATAGCTATAGTTTTTTTATTTTCAACTAAATACAATTATTACATTTACCACGAGACTAAAATATAAAACAGCCACAAATTTTAAATTCATAGCAAACAAATCAAGGTTTTTGCCATAATAGAATATATTGTGGATACAATGTAAAAATTGCTACATATTTTATTTGCTCGTGGCAAAATTATTTGCTATAAGTATATATTTCATAATAATTTTTTACCATCATAGCTACAACTTACAATATTTTTTATATAAGTAGTGGATTCTAAGCCACGACTCATGTGTAAAGTGCGCAAGTGACTTTTAGTTATGTTATATCTTGCTATAGATATACGGAAAAAATTATGGCTAAAGTATTTAGCCACGGAGCTTCATATTAGCTACAAACTATTTTGTAGCTATATATGCATTATGTTGTAGTGTATTTTTGCCTAGATACACGGTGGGAAGTGTTGGGGAAGTTGGATATATGATACTTGTATTTAGAGGATGGAAAATGTGTAGGAATTTTCGAGCTATTGGTTAACGGGACCGCTGTAGCGGTGGAAGTTAAAGCTCTGGCTAATAGTCATGATGGTCTAAGGTCAGCCTTAGTGGAAAGGGAGAGGGTCTGCGTCGAATCAACGTAGTGAAGCCTAGCTGCTTGCATGGCGGTGACCACACCCAGCGGATGAGGAGGGGCGTAGTGACAGTTTAAGTTAAATTTTGGGTTTTTACCTATTACTATAAGGCACGTACTCTGGGAGCGAAGGAGGATTTTCGAAGGGCCCAGTGAATTCTAGCTAATTTTCTTCTCGATTCCTAGGAACACCCTAAAATCACAAAGGTAGCCTCTAATGGTGGAATCCTAGTCAAGAACCTAAGTATGAAGCTAGAGTGAGAGTTATAGGAAGGGTGGTGATCATTGATCCCTAGACTTAAAAGTGGGAATAATCACTTCGAGAGAATGTGAAAGTAAGTATATTTGATTTCGGGGTAGTTTGAGACACAGGTGTTGACCAAATTCGCGATTCTTGCCATTATTCTTGCTTGTAAAGGATTTTAAGAATTAGAAACTCCATGGGAAATAGGTAGGAATTATTCCATGTAGGGGATAGAGCGGGGTGAATTGACCCTCGAAATATTGTCATTTTCCATAACTTTGGGGAGATTGGGATGGAGTCGAATTTCTAGGCCCGAATGAAGTATTAGATAATTGAATGAGATTTCTTTGGTTGTATTTAGATTTTGAACGTTCAGAGGCACTACGCAAAGGCAAAGCTCCTTCGGAGTAGCTAAATTCTCTCTTCCAACAATCGAGGTAGGTTATGATTTTGTAAGGAGTTAAACTTTAGATAATGACTTGTATGTATGTGAAATGTACAACATGCTTAGTTGGTCTTAGGATACTAATTGATGCTAAATTATGATGAAATTGTTGTATGATTGCTCAAAACCTTGGGATGTGATTGTGTAGATCTGTATGAATGTATGACACTTTACTGATGTTCAATGTGTTTCTTCTTATTTATTATATGAATTGTTAATTGGTGATGAGCCGAACCCAAGAAGGTTAGGGTAGATTGATGCCCCAAACGGTCGGGTGAATGGACTAATTTGGATTAGCTGTAAAATAAGAAGATATGAATGGATAACATGTTTTATCTGAGTGAGAGGCTTGTGCTCGAGGTGAGCATCAGTGACGGTATGACATTATTGGCTCGTGTCAGGAGAGCACTCGGACGAGTAGATGAATGAGAACGGGTATCGCACCGGTATAGTACATGGATTTCAAGATTCCTACGGGTAAATGTTGAAAGGGCGAGGAAATAAGGCCCACAGCATGTATGTACGAGTGATATTTCATGTAGTGTGTATGGTGATGTAACGGAGCGTGTGCCGGCACATGATAATGATAAGAAGGAGATGAAGAGCATGGATTGGTTAGTATATAGGCAGGTGTGAAAGCTGAGATGCTTAATACGTAGTTATGTGGATTTTAATGTTGTTGTATTTGTTTTTATTTTCCTTTTACTTGTAAAAGTACATGTGGGAATATGTGAGAGTTGATGAATTGATTATTGAGGATTGGGTTGTATAACGCGTGTGTTAAGTTGATGAGTGATCATTGAGTTTTAGCCTTCCCTAAACACATGCGGAGTTGATGAAGCGATTATGAGGAAATGCTAAGTGAGGAATCTAAGGTTGTGACTTGGTCGAGGATTCTGCCATCTGGTGCCCTCTGGCCATTAACTCTCTCGCTGCGGCGGAAACCCGCTACGCGGTCTTACCTGCTGTAGCGAGGGCCTAATTCTTGGCTGGGAATAACTTTATCCATATTCTAGATGATTCTAGAATTAGGTGTTATCATTGATTATATGTTGGTGAATATATGTTGTTATGTTTTTATAATGAGCCGCCAATTGTACGGGTCGTACAGCTAATAGTGGCTCTTTTAAAACCCAGGATCTCCGAACCCACGAGGGGACGGGACTACAGGGTGAAACCTTTTCAAGTATTAATTTACTAAACTATAATGAAGACAGGAGTGTAAAGAAGAGTTTTTATATTTTGGAAACTATTTGTATACTAAAATTGAGATATTTATAAATTGAGTACGAACTATGAATGTGAGCATGCGAAATTTACAACGAACATGTAAAGGAAACTAATTATCAATCTACGGTTTTATCTTTCCTCCGGTTGCTAGTCGGAACTTATGCCTATGGATTAAAACTCGTCATTTAACCCAACTTAAGAATCATAGACCTTAACTCGTTTCTGTGATAAGAAGAAATTCATGTTCTAACCATTACAAAAGCTGATTCCACACTTGACTAATACGACTTTGGGTATATTTCTATCACGAAGGTAAGATGAGTCCCAATTTTCTAAACCAGAAAAGATCATATCCATTAATTCACAACACCAGTTTCTTGCCCTCTCGGGTGGCCAGGACTTTTCTAGTTACATTAACTGGCCGAGATATTAGCATAGTAAGAACAAAAATTAAATAGAACAACCATAGAAGAAAAGATGAAAAAAACGAGATAATCAATAATTACATTTCTATACAATAGTTCATAACCTCGGCAAAGAAAGGGAATTAGCCACTCATTTGTGGATTGAACATCATTAAATGAATGGAAATCATGCAAACATTGAAAGGAAGAAGAAGGGATAGAAAACCCTAAGAATTTTCGTCTCAAAAGTTCTTTGTAACCCGTTCTTACTCCGCAAATCCGAATAATTAAAAATGAACCTAAGTGTTCTATTTATACTAGGGATAATTTTTCCCGAAATAAGAAACAACGTGTCACGGAGTGCATCACGAACCTTCTCAAGTGACCACGGTGCAGCAGCGGAGGCTCTCCGGAAATTGGCCGCCCAGGCTGATTGCTCCCAACGTGTACTTGCATACAGCAGCAGACATGCCCGGTGATGCCACGGTCTGTCCTTGGACCCTTCACTTGGAATTTCTTGAATTTGCAACTCCCAGGACGGTACACATCCAGCGATGGCGTGTCACGGCTCATCAGCGGAGCCCCTTGAATTCCTTGCTTCTCCAACTGCTTCCTTGCTCGTTCCCGAGTTCATCTCCGATTTCTCCCAACATGTCATTTAACTCCATAAAAGCATGTTTTCACCGCAAAGCTCGCTAATAATCATGTTGGTTAGTATAAATCACTTCAAAGTACTACGTGAGAATGTACATTGTTGGACAAACGAGCCAAAAAAGCTATACATTTGAGTATCAATTTGGCATATAAATATACTTACGATCACCTACCCCACACTTAAAATCTTGTTCGTCCTCGGAGCAATACTCATACACCTCATGAAATTGATATCCCATCATGGCTACTTTGGCTCGACAATCAGAGCTACGGTTATACGATTATGTTCACAACAAATCATCAAGAAAACTGTCACGTAGTATCCTCGTTACAATGACACTTAATTAATCAAGACCTCTAGCTCGAGAATCGACTCTCACTCGAGGCAAACTCATGCAAATTAGACGACTAAGATATGTCAGGCCACGAATTTCATTCTTTCGTCAAACATGTGCCCTCACGCCACAAGAGAATTTCCCCCTCTTTTAGATCCACATGAACTCTAAATGTTTCATGCGAGAACATGCCGCCTGTTAACTCTCTACCAAAGAATTCACATGCATCGGCATGACCCATAGGCTTACCTCTAGTGTATTACTCCACTAATATAAGGGCGAGTGATATAAGATCGCACGTAGGACTTAACGGGTTGTAATGTCAGCTATGGAACTAGTATATCTTGGGCTAATCAATAATAGCAACTAGCATCCTTAAGCGCTTTTTTTCAATACATCCCATCACGGCAGAAAATGTTTTCTTCCTTCCTCCTCCCTTTTCTTGAAGTCTATCTTTATTTTGTCACCCTTATTTTCAACACACCGGACTAACAAAAGGAAAAGATAAGTTATACACTTTATTTCCTTCAAATGCAGCCCATTACACCCTTGACTCTTTTTCTTTCTTTCTTTTCTTTTCATCATTTCACTCCTTGACACTATGGGAAAATTTTACATTTTCTTGAGCGCTAAGGCAGTTTGGTTTTAAGGACAGCCCAGAAACGAGGGTTGCTTAGTTCACGCCACTTTTCGACAAAAGAAAAAAATTATAAAGGCTAAAGGCTCAACGGGCTAACTAGGATTTAATCTTCAAGGTGGATATGAGAAAACAAGAAAAACTTTTGGTTAAACAAAAGAAAACGCTGCATCCTTTCCTACACTACACTTCCTTCATTTCGTTAATTTTACAACCCTTTACAAGTTCTAGACAATCCACAATAGTATGGAATAACCGAGACCTCACTCTACACTCTCGATGCATGCTCAACTCAAGACGACTTCACAGTCTTTAATCGACTAATTACAAAATTCAAAATTAAGCCTCAATCACACCGGAATCGGATTCATGGCGCCCAAATTGTCTCACATATGTGCAAATTTACATACTTTCTCACGAATCATCTTTTTGTAGTATAAAATATTATTATGTACAACCGTGGCAAGATGTGTAGCCATAGTGTCATTAACATGCATGTGATACAACCGACACACCAAAAAAAAAAATTTAAAATAGCTAACTCCTATCGACTACATTTTCCCTTAAGACGGTCGTCATCCATCCATCATAGGGAACGGTCACTATTTACGACTTCCTTCGGTTCAATGGGACTCTTCTCGGCAAAAGAACCAAGTAAACTCAGAAACCCAAAGAAAAAATTTTGAATTACGAAAAATTTTAAAAATATGCTGATAATTTCGACAAAACTATTTATAGCATTGCCGGCATTAAGTAGCACACACACGGCTTCCATGATAAAAAATTTACAAAACGAACATACTCATAAAACAGGGTCCTTATTAGATTTCAAACACGACAACGGAACAACGAGGCTGTACGTTATGCATAAAAACGGGGGTCACATTAATTCAAACACGACAACGAGAACAGCAGACATGCGATTATGCATAAAAACAGGGTCACATTAATTCAAACAAAGCAACAGAACAACGGGAACATGCGTTATGCATGGGGTCACATTAATTTCAAACACGGCAGAACAGCAGAACATGCGATTATGCATAAAACGGTCTATTAATTCAAACACAACAACGACAAACGGATCATGCGATTATGTACAAGACAAGGCAGAATTCGGCACCGCTACTTCTCCCACCGCGCCCCGTCGAAACTGTCCCCGGTGTTCATACAATTCAAGCGAAGGTGGTTTGTGGAAACTCCACTGATCGGTCAAAGTACTCCACTTCTTCATCGAGTCTTTTGCCGCCTCATCCCAGTGCAGATCGCCACCGTCGTCCTCCTCAGGCGCTCGATGTCGGAATCCTCGCGGCGTGTCTCTCGTTAGTGGGGACATCATCATCCACGAGGCTCCACAAAGTTTGGGCCCACTTTAGGCCATAGTGCCTGGCATTTTCGCCAAAAGGGTAATCTAAGTCGGCGCCACGAGCTCGTCCTCAGATTGCGGTCGCCGCTATGCGTAGGCTAGACAACATCCCGAACATACGGGACATATATTGGTCATCAGAGCATGTCGCTCGGCCGTGCGAGCGCGCGTGGTGGTGTCGAGTGCCTTAGTCTTTGTAACATCTATGGCACGCCGCTCCATCTGCGGGATGTAGTCTGAGGCCTCTTCCTGCGACCTCGAGGCCCTTCGGGAGCGTAGTGGCGGCAGAGTCGAATCAGTGCACCTTGCCCTTGATGCAGCAGGGCCCTCTTCATGGATATGATCATAGCCCGACATTAATCTCCAGCCCTTTCATCGGGGCATACACTAGGCACTTTACGATCCCAAGTCACATCTAGTCATGTACCCCACAGGAATCAAACGGGAGCGACGATCTTTAGCCGTATCACAGCTTGGCTGTTCATCGTGAATAGGCGAGTGCCCGGTAGTGGCCCCTCTCGCTTGCCACTTTGCTTTCAGGCGTGCAGTGAAATAAGACTTCACACAATGTCGATATCCGCATAGGGTGGGGTGATATTCGAATTTGTCGAATGCGTGGGCATCAGTGTTTTACCTAGCCCTAGTATGGCATTGAGGTGGTGAGGCTCAAGTGTGACAATCGGCCCCTTATCTTGATGGTGCTTGACTCCGAGCGTCGGGTTCCGGTTGGCATAGAATTCCAATTAAGTGCAGTTGCACTCCAGGCTCGTCAAAAATGAAACGTAGCTCGGTAAGCGTGTCAGGAGTGCCATGCGGAAACTCACGTACTTGTGGTCCGTACAATATGCTCTGGGGAAGTATTTGTTCTCCTTGTGTTTAGTGTACCACTTCTTCCCTTCCTCGGTCACCCATCTCGTTCCATGGCTTGGCGGCGGCGCGTGGAAGCTGCGGGGTGCTTCTTGGGAGGCTGGCGCTCCCGGTCTCCCAGCCTCTTCCTTAGGCGCGTGTTGATGCGCCCTTACCACTGTCTGCCTGCTTGCCATTGATCTGTCCAAAGAAAGCAGAGCCGAGTCCAATGTCGGTCGAATTAAAATTAGCTTGACTAAGGTTGGGTTGGCTCGGCCACCCCACACTTAGTCTTGACCTCATTAGCAATTTGGCAAGATCATGACTGTGCATTATTTACAAAAAAAAAAAAAAAAACAAAAACCCAAATACAACAAAACAACCAAATTGCCTCGTGCATTCAACGGATTCGATAGTATAACCTCATGTCTTACTGAGGACTTGAGTACAGCTAATCACAACCTTACCATCGATCACATTTAATCACATAGCACTTAGCTAAAAGAAACGAAAAAATAAGAAAATTCTATGACTCTGACCTAAATAATTCCCCCAAACCTACATGTCTTGAGTAATTTCATGCAATTTCACCCAATTCGTTCCCAGAAAGTTATCGCTTCTTTAACATGTCTGAAGGCACATGCAATTCAACTACTTCCCCAACATGCAACCCAGCAATTTTCCACATTTCAACCTCAGAGTCAATTTCTTCCGTTTCACAACCCAACCCTAGCTACGTTTTCAAATTCATTTAGCATGTAACTATCGCGTTCATATAATCACAACGATGCTACGAACAACAATCAACAATAACTTAGATGAATTTAAGCTCAATTTATACCTAGGGCAAGGATTATTTCTCTTTCATGCTAGAAATCGACATATTTAGCCTGAGTGAAGTTGAGTTCAAGAACGTACCTTTGTCAGGTAATATAGAAGAAAAGTTGATGAAATTTTGTCTAAGTCTAGTGCCACGTTGGGGAGGAGATTTTTAGTGTTTGTCGCGGAGGGGATGGGAAATGGGGAGAATGAGGCGATTGAGTGTTAAAGGGGTATTTCGCGCAGATTTTGATGGCCAGTGTGACGGCGATTAACACGTCAACGTGTCACGGGTGCATTGCGCGGGCAAGCGCATAGTGACACGGGCCCATCATGAGCATTCACGAAATTTGTAAAATTCCAGTTTTGCCTTCAGCATGTCCGCGGAGGGTAACGCGGGCATCACCTCGGGACCTGCGAATGCTGTATGAGCTCTTTGTTGCCATAAAAAAATTTCATACCTCATTTTTCTCCTTTGCATTCCTTTGCATTTTTCCCTCAGATCAACCTTTGTGACTTATGTATCTTTACAGAAATGGGATTCAAATTGGAGATGAAGACCTTTATGTTCCATTTTGTATTATCTATATAAGATAATAATAACAAATTTTTTTCTTTTTTTTTTTCTTTGTGCATGCCCTTACAAACAACAGTGCAGTTGCACTCATTATGGCTTGGTTTAAAGTATGACCAGTGTTTGAAATATTCTTGGCTGCAGGTGAGGGCTTTTCTAAAAACAAAAATCTCACCTGTCAAGCTTACCACTTCTGAGCCTCTGTGCTCTGGGATGCGTGCGACAGCGAGTGGTTGCTCAAAGCGTCATGCGAGGATCTTGACCTTGCGATCTGAGCAGGTAGCACTTCATGTCCACATCGAACACCTCCGCGCATAGTGTGCTCTTGATTAGGCTGACTGCAGCTACATCTATAAGCGCTTTCCAGGTCGCCCAAGAAAGAGCCGTCCCAAAATAAATGGGACTTCTACGTACGGCTCAAAATCCATTACAACAAAATCAGGGAGGAGGTGGGAAGCTGAGCTTGCACTAGCACGTCATCCTGATACATACGGTCTTGCCCGAACGTCCATGGCACAAGATCCTTTGTTGTGAGTCCTAGGACTCCCCAGCCCCAACTTCTTGAATACGAGGTTGGCATCAAGTTAATGCTCGCTCCCAAATCACACAAGCTATGGCTTGGATACTTTGCGGAATTGTTATTTGAATTGTGAAGCTCCAGGATCTTTGAGCTTTGTGGGCAATCGGTTACGTATCAGGAAGTGCACTCCTCTGTAAGAGCCACGTGGCACTCTTAGGTAGCTTTGCTTTTGTTAGCCACGATGTCCTTTATATATTTGGCGTCTTAGGCACTCACACATAAAAACATCAACAAGAGGTAAGTTAATGTGTGCATTTAGCCTCACTTGAATTTCTTGAAGCACGCCTCATCTTGTGCTTCTTTGTCGTTAGGAACGGGGGTGGAGTCTTTGATTCGGCATCCTTGTGTTTCCCCCTCTCATCATTCTGCTCCCTCTCATTCCCTGCACTCCATTGGTGAGGTGGTCTTCCGGGTTTACACCACCTCCTTCAGCGCAAACCACGCCATTAGTCCATTTCACTTGGGGTTGGGATGCGTGTCCTTTGGGAAGTCCTCCTCTAGGCACAGTGTTCGAGCTCCAGCAAAGCGCAAATTGAAGTACTCAGGCGCCTTGAGCGCTGGGCGGTGTTCTTGACCGTGCGATTTGACATAAGTGACCTGGTGAGGCCACGGCTGAAATCATCAGCTGCTTGAACATCTCCTCAGCGCTGGGTGATGGTGGTGGAGGAGGGGCATTGTTGTTTTTACGTATTGTGATAGTTACGTGGCCCTCCTTGGTTCTCTGCATCTCCTGACTCGAACTACGCCCACGATGGTTATTTTGCTACCCAGAAAGTCGGGTGATTCCTCAGTTAGTTTGTCATTCATTCCCACATCTCTGTTGGTGATTGCTCGCTTTGTGCGTGCAAACGAAGTTCATAGAAATCTTTGGATTTGCTCCACAAACACTCGGTGTGTTCATTGCTCACGCACACTTCACACCAAATGCCTTTGCCATGCATTTCTTTGGGACGGGCGGCTCAGTTCATGTTGTTGAAGTGGGTGTTTAATTGATTCTGGCGGCTATACGTAGGCGATAGGCAGTAAGAAGCCCCATCCCACTTCGAGACTCCGTTTACTTTCCTTGCTCCCTCCTTGAGTCCAGCATTCCACTCAGGTTCCACTGGCAATCTGATTAATAAAATATAAAGCTCCTCGTAAGTCTTTTCTAATGCTTGTCCCCGGTGCCTTAGAATCCGGCAAAATTTTTGTGTGGGGTTCCAAACCTGTATAAAAGTGTGCAACCTGTCATTGAATTGATGGTGAGGATCCCTCAGAGTGATTTGAATCTCTCCCAGCTTGATCTGATTCTCTCCTTCTTTGTTTTGAAACTTTAGAATTTTACTTCTAAGCCTTGTGTTTCTGGGAAGGAAAGATCGATGAGAACTAACTAACAGATCATCCCATTGTGGTTATAGAGTTTGGTGGCTCAGGCACTGACCCTGCATCTCCAAAGTGAAAATGGGAGCAGTGTAAGCGTGTCTGGTGACACTCCAGGCGAATGTGAGTGTCTATTATCTCTGAGAGAAAATTCTGAAGATGTTATTGTGGATCCTCGTGAGGGAACACATGAAGCTTGCCCAGCTTGTGTGCGACAATTGCCATGTTATCTGTTTAAGCTCGAACCTCATCTGTTTCGAGGTTTCTGCGGATGCTAGATGTGACATTACTAGCATGTGGGATTGCCACATGGCTTAGGCTGGATGCCATTTCCTCGGGCATAATACTTCCCTCACGAGTGGTGGATTACGTGGTTGCTCCATAATAGTTTGTCTGACATTGCAATTTTCTCTCTAGAGCTTATATAAGTTGGCGATGAAGCTGTGCTTTAGGCTCTAAGGATGGATCCACCAAACCTTTGTCTCTTGCCCAGGTGTTAAACGAGAATGTGTTATACGCAAAATGCGAGCTAAGACCAAGTTGTCAACAATAAAATATCGAAATAGCAAACTAACACGTTTAAGAAAAATTAAAAAGTTCACCAATTGCCTAATCTAGACAACGGCGCCAAAAACTTGATGAGCATAATTGTATGGGTCATGCAAGTAATAGTAGCTCTTTTAAGAGCAGAAATGCTCCAGACCCACGGGGACGGGACTACGGCGTGAAACCTTTTCAAGTGTTAATTTACTAAAACTATAATAATGAGACATGATCTTGAAGAGTTTTTATATTTTGGAAACTATTTGTATACTAAAAGTGAGATATTTATACAATTGAGTCCCGAACTGCAGATGTGAGCATGTTGAGGTTACAACGAACATGTAAAGAAACTAATTATCGATATTCATGGTTTATCTTTCCTCAGGTTCACTAGTTTGAACTTATGCCTATGGATTAAGTATTTAACCCAACTTAAGAATCATGAACCTTCCGCCTACATTTTACGTGATAAGAAGAAATTCATGTTCTAGCCATCTGAATAGATTCCACACTTGACTAATACGACTTCCGGTATATTTCTATCACGAAGGTAAATCAATTCCCAATTTTCCAAGCAGAAAGATCATATCTATTAATTGCAACTTTTAGGTTTCTTGCCCTCTCGGGTGGCTTAGGACTTTTTGGATTTACATTAACATTGTGAGATATTAACATAGTAATAACAAGAATTAAATAGAACAACACTTAGAAGAAAAGATGAAAAAGAAACAGATTAATCAATAATTACATTTCAATACAATAGTTTCTAACATAAACCAAAAAAGGGAATTAGCCACTCATTTATGGATTAGACATCGTTAAATGAATGAAATCATGCAAACAATTGAAAGGAAGAAGGGATAGAAAACCCTAAAGTTTAGATCCTCATGTATCATAACCACGATTCTTGCTCCACCAAGTGAATAATTAAAAAGAACCTAGAGTGTTCTGTTTAGTCACTAGGGATAATTTTTCCGAATAACAAGCGGCGTGTCACGGAGTGCATCGCGAACCTTTGCCTCCCAGTGACACGGGTGTTCATGTGAGTTCTAAAATTAGCCGCAGTGAGTGCTCCCAACGTGGCCTTTGCATGGCCTTGAGGCATGCCCGGCGTGCCACGGTGCAATCCCTTGAGACCCTCGCTGGAATGTCGAAAGTGCAGGTATTAATTCCAACGTGCCACCGGCTTGATCGCGGACCTCCTTTGATTTCTCGAATTTGCAACCGGGCAATTTGCATCCACGATGGCAACGTGACACGGCTCAATCGCGGAGCCACTTGAATTCCTTGCTTCTCCACACCTTCCTTGCTCCATTCAGAGTTCATCTCGGAGATTTCTCAACATGTCATTTAACTCATAAAGCATGTTTTCTGCCAAAACAACGGCTTAATCATGTTAGTTTAGTATAAAATCATATCACACTTAGTACAATTTACGAGAATGTACACGTTGTTGGACAAGCGAGCCAAAGCTATACATTGAGTGTCCCGATTTGGCATATAAATATGCCTGATCCAAATATATGTTGTTATTTTGCATGTATATACGTTATTATTGGAGTCGACCAATGATGCCTACTTGTATATTATGTCGTACGTGCTACTCTTTGCACTTATTTTCGGTGTAGGCTGCGACGCAGGAAGTTCCACTCGACATCATCGTAGAAACGACTACGAGGAATTCGAGGTTTTGGTTTTCTTTTAGAGTAACTTTTATAGTACTCATGAAAAGAAGTTGTGTTTGATCAAGACATGAACTTTGTGTACTTTGTTTACCACTCGTAGACTATGGTTATGTAGATATCCTATTACAAATACTTTCGGTTTATGGGGATGTAATAGATAAATATTGCATTATTTCCTTTAATATTTTTATAAGACTTAGCGTTTTACTTTAATAAGAGTGCTTATTTAATAGTATGAATGTTGAAATTAGATGAACTAGTCGGGACACATTGACTTACCCATCAAAATTGAGTGCGGGTGTCGATCACGACCCTTGAATGTGACACATATAAATTTAGCGGAAAATGCTACTCGGTACTTATTTTTGTAATACATTATAAATTGGCAAACAATTACATCTACTTTATATTGAATCACATTAAAATATTTTTTATTTTTTTAAAACAATAGGTTTGTTATAGGCTGATAATAAAATGCCAAAACAATAAGAGATATATAACAAAAAGTATGGGAGAAGATATTTCATTTCTCTTCTAAACTTCTATATAAATAACAAATTAACTTCCTATTTATAGAAAAATAGAAGTTGTTATTAATAGTACACTTTGAGATAAGCGCTTGTAGATAGAAGCTGTTGTGTAAGTTTGCTTTTCAAGCTTATCTAATTATTTGCGGTGTAAGCTGCTTACTGACTTATATCTATTACTTGTGAATATGAATGAACATCATAATATAATATATTTTATAGCACTCCCTTGGATGTTGTAAATAGATAATGTGCCCTCATTAAAACCTTACTAGGAAAAATCCAGTGAAAAACCTAGTGAAGGAAAAGAGTACGTATCTATTAATACGCATTTTTAAGCTACCTGGAGTTAAAAACCTTACCGGGAAAACTCAATAGGGGAAAAACCTTAATTAACGAAAAGAGTACTGCTTAGTATTTTACTCCCCTAATTAAAGCATCACATAATTCTTGAACATGATGTACTTCACTCTTGTATACCAACTTATCACATATTGAAGTAGGCGAGAGGAGGTAGAGCGGAGACAACCACAGCCAATTTATCATTTGATAAAGCGATTGATCATTTGCATCTCCAAGCTTTTAATAAAGTTGCATCATCGTCGTATAATTTTGTTGAAATCGGAGTCAGAACATTTCTTGGCTTGCTTTGCAAACCTTTGTTATCTTTTATACTATCATGTGGAATATCATAGTATGACGGTAACTTGCTTAAAAAATAAATGTATCTGGATCGAACCATTATGTCGATCGGATAAATGCCACAATATATCCAAGAAACTTAATAACGATTGTTAGGATAAATAAATTTATATAATATAAGGATTATAAACAGACTCCAGAACTTATAGATGTTTCGAGCATAGAATCCTTAAGAAAATATTTATATAAACTGTCAGTGACCCAGCGTCCATTGGCATGACATCTTAGTGTCGGGATTGCAAGTCAAATATGCTTTATGCTTATCGAGATGCATCATTTCAATTGATAATTATTTCCTACGTCGGAACATTAGAATTTAGATCCTCACAATCACTTATAATATTAACGCGTATTGTACTAAAGATATCGTCGACAATATATCATTTTGTATTGGTTCATAATGCGACATAACTTGTGAGTTCTCATCACTTCATTATTTTAGGTTACCTAAAGCTCTCATAAGGTTTCATGAAGTGTTATGTCAAGGCTCTTCAAAAAGCATGTTGCATCCTTATTATATGCTTTGCTCCTATCCTTTTTCAAGTATTGCGTTAGAGCAGGATTGGTCTACCATCTTGCAAGCATGTTGAACTTGTCCTTTGGGGACTACTAATAGGAGCATTTGCGGCTAAAATATGAGATTAATTTTGAGTGACAAATGCTTCTAGCATGATCGGAGTATCTTTTGAATGAGGATCATACGTGATATTATGTGTATTTCTTAGTTGCTTATTTTCTCCCCTTATGTAGGAGACCACACATATATCTTCACGTCTTCTTTTAGAAATCAATATATGCGATCGTGGTAGGTTCATTAATCATCTACCACACACAAAAGTTATCTAGTCTCATGAGCGATTTCTAACTCACTGAACCAATTGAGGGGATGAAATAATCATAACTTATTCGTTTTAATGCATATAAGCAGCCGATATATACAATATATCATATCTAAGATCAATACATGAAGTTTTGTTCTCATAAGCAATAGTTTGATTATTTATCAAAAGACATTCAATGTCAAATCGACTTGAATATAAACTAGCATTATCTAGGCCAATTATCATGATTAAAAAATAAAATTATGCTCTAAACTCAATTTTATATTGAAGCAGTAATGTCAAGTATGGAGTTGTAATAAGCAGCATGTGAGTAATCTTTATAGATGCGTTTATTTAGATATCACATGCCGAGGTGAATGGGCCCATATTCACCTTTTATAATTTCTAAAATGGGAATTCAATCTCACCATTAAGCGGTATATCAATTTATCATGAGAACCCAGACAATCATAAATTTTTTTTGAAGAATTTCTAATTCTTCAATGTACTCGAATATTCAATTAGCATCATATTTAAATCGGGACAAATGCAAAGCGGTCATGTCAGGCGTAGAATTATTTGTACTAAGTATAAACTTCAAGTTTACCATAGCTTATGTGCTATTTCTTTTAGTAAATTCAGGTTTATTATGGCATGAGTTTCACATAAAATAAACTTGATTTTTTTCATGTGATTATCATGCTCACAGTCGTATTCATATGCACATATTTCTTACCCATAGTAACTTGGAGATATTGGCTCTTCAAATTTATTTTATAGTCTCGATATGATAACCA
Organism: Datura stramonium; assembly: GCA_018107945.1. Lineage (NCBI taxonomy): Eukaryota > Viridiplantae > Streptophyta > Magnoliopsida > Solanales > Solanaceae > Datura > Datura stramonium. The sequence continues at coordinate 283,574 of JACEIK010000316.1, read as the reverse complement.
TTTTTATTTCTAGTAAACTTCAGGTTTATTACTTGTGTCCTGATCGTAACAATTTCATATATTATGATCTAGGGTGAATGGTCAATCATATATACCTTTTGAGAAGCTTCAATATTTCAAATATCTATTTTCGAGATTTTCATTAATACCTAAATATTTTGTATCAAAAGTAACGCATAATAATCATATTTTGTGTTAAAGAGGCAAAGACATAATAATCTGAATATTTTGTATCAAAGAGGCAAATAAATAATAATCACATTTACGAAAAGAGAAAATTATATATCTTGTAAGGAAATCAATAACAACTAATCATAATGCATCAATGTTGTTATAGTATAAAATATTCTACTCTAATTTCTTTTGCCTTAAAATGATACTTAATAAAATTATTCAAGATATTTCTAAATCATGGCAAGATGACTCTTATAACACAAAAATAATATGTATATCATTGTTATTTTCATCTCTCCCAGGAGTAGTACCTTTATCATTTACTTCATGAAATGAAATATAATAAATATGTACGAAATTGACATTAAATCAATAAGTCATTATTTTGTTCAAGTACAAATACACATCACTTTAAATATCTTATAAATTTTTACGCCGGGGAGAAGATTTCGATATTCTACTACTTGAAGAGTAGATTTAAAGATCTTACTACTCCAAGAAGAGTAAAATTAGGAAATTTACTACTTCAAGAGTAAAACATAAAATATTGAGAATAAAAGGAGGTGAATCGTGATACCATCAAAGTCATTTATTCTACATCTTCTAGAGATGAGTCATGATATCCTCAAACCAAGTGTACGTGCAGATTGATAAGCTTCACTAAATCTTTGTCATTATTCCTTGGGGGAATGGATGCACGCTATAACATTTATCAAAAGTTCTTATTCTTCATGAATGAAATATAATCATATAGACATGTCTTAAGCATATCAAACCATGATAGCTTAATAGCTCTTATAAGATATTGCTATTTTAGGAAAATTGATACATGTATGATAACACGAAATTTTCGACCATTTCCACGACCACGGCCAGGGTCACGACTTTCTCACATCGGTAAAATTTATCTCCTTGGTTTCTCTGCATGTAGTCTCATGCCTTACATCCTTCCTTTTCCACTTTTGGTGAGTGAAGAATATTATTTAAGTGCAACATATCATCATGATTAGAGCTCTTCAATCCTCTCAAGATCTGTTTGGGGTCATGACTACAACTTGAGCCCACCGATCTTTCTCCTTGCCCTTAACTTGGTGGAAGTTTCATTCACTTCGGGGAAATAGCTAGAACCGGGAGACCTAGATTTCATGTTTTGTCATTGATAATTTATTATGTTGCTCGGCCACATGAAGATATGAAATTAGTTTAAAATATTTTCTAAGCCCCATTTTTCGATATTGCTCACTTAGAACACGTTCGGGGCATGAAATATGGTAAAAATTTTCTCCGACATTTCACTAGATCGGTGATATTTTTACCACATAATTTCAATAGAGAAATGAATTTAATCATAGAATTATACTTTCACATATAGATTTAAATCTTGTAGCTAAATAGATCCAATCACAGTGATGGTGGAAGAGCGACCAACTTCACGTGGTCATAATTATCTTTCAAATTATTTCACAACATAAGAGAATCTTTAACAACGAGATATTCCAATTTCAAGCCCTCATCGGGCGAAGAAATATCATTGTACAATCATGATTCGATGCACGAATTTTTATCCTTGATGATGTACGGGCAGTTACATCAAGATGAATTTCATTATCAAACACCCAAGATAAATGGCTTTTTCTCGATATATCAGGCTACGGAAATTCAAGTTTATTATTTTAGGATAAACTTGATTTACTACATCGAGAGGTAAATTTGGTTACCACTATGGAGGTAAATTTCAAATTTACTATTACGGAGGTAAATTTCATATTTACCACCACGGAAGTAGATTTTAAATTTACCACTACGGGAGGTAGATTTCAAAATTTATCACTTCGGGAATAAACTTTATATTTACCCCGCCGGGAATAAATTTCATACCACTACGAGGTAAATTTCGAATGTTACACCTCGTAAAATTCTCGACACATAGATGGACTAATTGCATGTTGGTTAAGAGTTTTATGAATATCACATACTAGGAAAAGACCAGAAAAGATCAAATAATAAATCAGATCGAACCGTAGCGGAAGGGCGAGGCGAGCCCTCGCGATGGAAACGTGTCGAGGAGGAGAGCCTCAAGCGTTGGCACAAGTGACACGTTGGCCACACGATTAGAACTTTCGTATATAAACCTCCAACTTCAGTTTGTTTCATTTAATTTCATATAATTTCCGGAGCGAGAAACGAGAGGGCTACGTAAGGTATTGATAATTTCCTTTTGATACGCAGTCAAACGCGGACCAAACTCAAATTAACCTCGGATGCAGGAGTAGTTAGCGACGAAAGGGCATTCTGCAGTTTCGTTTCGCGGGTCGGGCGGAGACCAGTCAGGTGCGCTCAAGAGGCTAAGGTAAGTGGAATTGCTCCAAATTAGTGTGATATACTTTCCATAGCCTAGCAGTGAGTATTTCTCACTTGGGCTTTCGAGAAATATCAAGTTTTCGATTGTTTTTCAATAAGTCAAAGTTTGGGCTATATATATATCAAAAGTGATGTTTTTCTTTCAGGAATTTTAGTGTATTTAGTTTTAATTGATGTATATGTGAATGCATATGGGAGAAGCATTTGGAGTCTTGTGTTGCTTGGTTAGTCGGATAATGAGTGAAGGTATGTAAAGCTAGTTCCTTGACCATAGTTAGTAACTCTAGCCTATGTCTGATGAACTCAGTAATAGAATTCCAGGAGTTGAATATTGAGTTTTGTGCGGAATTCGGTAAACGTTTTGCGTTGTTATATCATATTCGGTCCAGCTAGTAAAGCGATTGCGAATGGCGAAATATCATTTCGGACTTCAGTGTAACAGTATGCGTTGCTGGCGTATTTTTATAATAATATGACATATATTCGAGAATAAAAGCTAGTGAAATGCATCGAGGCAGGAGCAGATAATATCGGTGTCTGATGCAGTCGAGATAGTATCTCGGCTATAGTATAGCCATACGGTCAGATAATATCTCAGGCACGGTATAGTCATATGACCATATAAGACCGAGATTCAGTATAAAGCGGTAAAGAATCGTGCATAACACATAAGAGTTCGAGAATAAGAAATCGGATTACAGATAGTATTTTCAGTTTAAACATACTTGCTATATGTGATTATTGATTGTTGAGACTTGATTGTCGTGAGGGCACTCTTGAGCGTCCCTCGCCGCCCACAGGTTGAAATAGCTGTGTCGCCCAGAAGCAGTGGGTATACGTCACTCAAGGAGTGGCATGCCATCACGTGATGGGGCCAAGATGGGATGAAGCTTTCCCTGTTTCAGGATGATCGGCATAGCGGTACAATTTACCTGTTGTGCGCTTGCGCTTTAGGGAGCAGAGATTTCGGGATACGAGATACGATTCTGATTCACAGTCACAGTATAGAGTCACTCAGAGAACCGGTTACGGTCATTTATATCGGGAGGCCATAGCCGAGTTGGAGACCCACGTGGGGCGGTAGAGGTGCTAAGTAATTAGTAGATGAGTGGGTGACTTATTTTGGATGGTTTTGACCGGGCTAAGGGGTATTAGATTGTTTGATTGGTTGACACCTTCTGGTTTATGAAATTTGTTATTGAGTCTTACTTATTTATATATATGTATTTATATATAATGAGGCTAATAGGCAGTCGTACGTCGACGGGTATCTTTCATAACAAAATCATGGTATAGAAAAGTTTGATTGATTACGCGGTTGCTGGTCAGAGATATTTCATAACTTTTCAAACTTCTAGTTATGTTGTTTATATTCGGATATGTTGGATTAGCTGCATCTTTACGATGCTGCAGTCAGATGCCGCGCCGTTTAGGCGGCTGCGTGCTGCAAGTACTCGCCAAACCCAGGAGCGATCCTCGTGATTCCGTCATTTGTGGTCATCGGCTCCTGTCATCGAACTTGATATTCAGAGTGATAGTTCAATTTTCTCTTGTTGTACAGTCTGGGTAGGTCGGGATATCAAGACCATTTTATCATTGATACGTAAAACTGCAGTTGTATATATATCTCCACAGCTGGTTGAGTAGTGCTTAGGTCGTGTGGGGTCGTGCGTTGTTCAGTTATTTAGTATTGTTGATTGTGTTGGTCGTGTGGGGCCGTATTGCGATAGTAGTGGTGACCTTGCTAGGTCACGTAGATGTACGGTATCCATTATGTTGAGTTACGAGTAACTAGGCGGCATGGTGGCCTTAATAGAGCCTTGTAGTTTCTTTATGATTGTGTATATACAGTTGGCGCGTGTTGCGGGACGGGTGGCTATAGGCCCGGTCCCGGCGGAGAGTTTGTATTCTGATCGTTATACTTAGCCACTTTGGGTCAGGAATGAGATAGGCTTAGGTCATTGTGGGATTGTGGCAGAACCACTAGTTTAAGCGATCCAGGTCTAGTAGAGACCTGAGGTGCAGATCATACCCCCAAGGCGGGCGTGACATCGAGTTTACCCATTACGGGATAAATTTGATTTACCACTATGGGTATAAATATTACCACTTAGGATAAAATTTCCATATCCCTACGGGGGTAATTTTAGATTTACCACTATAGGGGTAAAGTTCATATTTATCATTACGGGGGTAAATTTTAGATTTACCACTTCATGGATAAAATTTGTCTCTAACGTGTCTTTTAACGTATACCATGCTTTAAAGCAATTGTTGCTTTAGGAGCTATAAACAGTGAGAATTTAACCCACTTACGATGGTAAATGAATTTAATCATTATGGAATTTGAAATACAACAAGTATAAATTCATACAGCCGATGCTTTCAAAGTATTTGCTCAAGATGACGAGTCTGTCTTGATATGATGTTATAAAATGATAATAAAATATCAAAATATTAAAATATATAACAAAGAAATTGGGGGAGAGAGATATTTCATTTCTCTTCTAAAGCACATTATATAAATGAGCGAATTAGGCTTCTGTTATAGAAAAACGAAGCTATTATAGCATTTGCGAGATAGAAGTTGTTGTGTAAGGCTGTTGTAGATAAAAGTTATTATATACGTTGCGAAGCTTATCTAATTGAAGGCTGCCGGTATAAGCTGCTACGAACTTATATACCTATTACACTATAAATATGAATGAACATTCGTAATATAATATATTTTATAACAAGTATCAATTTCTAGAAGAAGAAAAAAGGAGGCACATTTAATTTTAGCTAGAAATAGAAGTAACGGAAAGGTGGTTAATCTGTCACTTCCCAGGCCGCAGTTTTCTCATTATTGCTAAACCTGCACTTAATTCATTTCGTTTTGTGTGACATAGTAAATACCTAAAAAGAATGTATACATTTTATTAGACATTCAAAAATCACTACTCCTGTGTTTCAATTTACTTGTTTTATTTTCTTTTTGAAGTGTTTTTAAAAATGTGGTATATATTTATTTATTTTAAAATTTCAGAGCTAATCGATTATATTTTTTTTTTAATTATATTCTTAATATTTAAAGTCATTTTTAAAAATTTTCAAAAACAAAAAAAAACTAATTTTTATGTTTTTAAAAATTAATTTTAATTTTATATTTGTGTTTTTTTATGTTTTTATTAATTTTTTCTTAAAAAAACTGTTTTCAAAAATTAAAAATATTAAAAAAATCAAAAAAGATAAAAAAATTATATATATATATATATATATATATATATATATATATATATATTCTTTTTTTTAAAAAATATATCCTCACAAAATTTAAAAGTATATTTATCTTTTTTCGTTTCTAATTTGATGTATTTTGCCCCAATTTTAACATCACAACAGTAATAACCAGAGTAAGTACAGTAAATGTTGGAAAAAAAACAGAAGATGTAATTCGATGTCCAGAAATTAAACAAAACTTAGTTAAGTTAAAGCTTTCAAAATTTACTTACGTTGGAAAGTGTTCATTTTTAGATGTATTTTCGAAAAGATATTTCATTCTTTTTAGATGTATTTTAGAAAAGATATTTTTGAAGAGTAGTAATTGTGATTAGTTAAATCTAAATTCGAATAAGTGTTTATGCGTAAAAACTGATGCCACTTTATAACTTTGCTACAGAAAAATCCCTTTTTTAAAGAAGTTAAAACACTTCCATTTTTTAAAATAAATTTTTGTTAAATTTAAAGAAAAATAGCACTTTTAATTTTGAGAAGCAACCTTTTGGAATAGATTCTGACAAGCTTTTGACCAAACAAGCTAAAGTCGTGTAAATGCAGCAAAGACATTTATAGATGGCGTAACTTTTTTTTTGGTTAGATATCTCTGTTTTTCTCTAAATAAATTTAAATTAATTCATGAGCTTCCATAGAATATCAAACTCAAAAAAGTATATATATACGAAAAAATCCACTTTCTCCATTTTACCTTCTCTTTTTCTCTTTGTACATATCGGAATTTAAATTTTCAGACGAATAAAAAGTATTTACCCAATCATCTCCTATTTATATACAAATCTCTTTGTAAGATATTTGATAATATGACTTCTTCTTTTTTTAAAGAAAAAAGCACTAACCAAACTACTATAGTATCTACCTTTATGTCACGAGAAAATCAGAAATACAAACATACAAAACAAAAATGTACTTGATCACATATGTACACATCACAATTTTGAATCAAAAAACCCATAACTTCATCAGACATTAAATTGCAAGAATATTTTTCAATTAAAAAATTCTCAAAATTGGTCCCCTCAAACCCTAATCAACACTTGAAAAAAAAAACCTTCTTTTCAGAAACAAAGTTACAACAGAGGAGGAAATCATGAATCCATAAATGAAATCAGAACCCAAAATGCAGAGCCCAATTCCTCTTGAACTTACCAAAATAACTCTCTGGTGGTTCCTGATAATGTATCTCAAATTCATCCCCAATTTCCTCAACCCCACCACTGTTGATTCTCATCTTGAGCTGCCTAAGCCTCTCAGTAGCCAAACCTAATGTCAGCTTATGACACCTCCTCTGGTACTTAAACCCATTGATGCATCTCAAAGTCTGGGCGACAGATACATAAAAGATCAGATGGGCTAAGGAAAGCCCAATGGGTATCCAACAATGACGGCATTGGAGCTTGGGGAAAGAGCGACCCAAGAAGACCAAAGACAAGATAGAGGAAGAAAAGCTGAAACATCCTCACAGTTCCTTTTTTTGCAAGTCTACGGCTCTTTTTTTCTCGAGGTCTTCTCGAAATGGAGCTGGATTATGGTGTTGATGGCTTGTAAGGCTGTTTCTTTCTGGATCAGACTTGGGTGGTGGTGGGCGGCGGCAATAATCCGCCATTGGAGAAAAGCTTGGAAGAGTTTTGGAGTTTAATGGTGTGGGTGGTACAGTGGTCACATGTGGGGATAGTTTGGAATATTTGATGCTGATATTTCTGCTTATTGCTTTAACGGCACGGAAACGTGATGTGGGGTCCATGCTACCTCGTATCTATTAATTTGCAATTAGTTAAACTAATTAAATTTTCTTTGTATTTTTAGCGTTGGATAAGTAAGCAAAATACTTTCTTCTATTACTTTATTTATTTATTATATTAAAAATAATTTAAATGATTTTTATTATTTATATTTATTTACTATATTAAAAATAGATGTTTATTTTTATTACTTGTTGGTTAAAAAATCTAGACTTAATTTATTATTTAGTTCTTAATTTACCCTTATAGTTATTTTCAATATATTTTCAAAGTATTGAATTTATTATATTCAAGGGTAATATAATAGCATTGTCATTACATTTATTGTTAACATGGGTATGTCGATCGATGTAGGCAGTTAAAGATGAATAAAAATATAATATTATTTTAAAAATATTTATATACAATCTAACAAAACCTTTGTGAAAATGAATAAGGTGAGAGTGAGATTTCAGTATTGACGGATAAAATGATCAAGGGTGAGAGTTGGGGCGTTGGATGAATAGGAGGACCTGGCTAAATGTAAATGCCACATGGCAGTAGCGTGGTGGCCTTTCAATGTTATCTTGGAATGCAGTTTATTTGGTAGGCGTAGGGCGGGTGGGTATACTTGAATGCTCAAAATCAAGAAAACAAACTCTTATATCGCGGATATAAACGCGACGCCGGGCCAAACAGTAGAGCAACGCGCGTAAGAAAGCTGTATAAGTAAATATTAACATTAATAAGGATCATATCTTGGTAAGCAAAGCGAAATAAATCTTTGTCACAGTTATATTAATGGAAAGAAATACAGCAAAATATGTTGAATTTCCCGGTCTTGTAAAATAAGACATACATGGGCCACATGAATGACAGCAAACCAACAGCCCCATGCGAAGATTGTAGTCTGAAGTCTCACAGGAGTGAAATATTGGTCTTGGAGACGGGACCCAGGCCACCACTAAATCTTTAAAGAAATAGAAAATGAATGGCCTTTTCCTGACTTGCTTGACTACAGACAAAAGGCTAGCGAAGCATGCTACGAGCATGTTAGAAGACCACTGAAACTTGTATGTCTAAACTGGAACAAATATGCGGCCTTCTCATGGTTGGGCGTCGAGTAGAATATGTACGAATATGCATGATAAATAAGGCCAAAATAGAAGCGATAAAAAAGCCCAGAGTAAATAACGAAGAGTGAGAAATTAACTTGTAAGCTTTCTTATCCTTAACACTGCCCATTTAATAAAACACTACACGTATACGAACTAAGTAATGTGTACACTCATAATTTATAACTAGTAAGAAAGAAGTACAAGCAAAGTCTAACACGACCACTTAAGCGCGGAAGATGCAATGGCCGCGAGAATAACTTTATTGGGGCCCCAGCAAGCCTTGGAAAATGCGAGCCCCGATGCATATCTTGCATTGAGTTCGTATGGCCTAAATACATAAATGGCCACTGTCTATCCTTGGGTTGCAATGCCCGAACGCTTGGCTCATATAGGCGTATGCGAGGATTCGGTGGACTCCTGTAGCGCACCACAGTGCACTAGGCTCGATGAGGATTCGGTGATGCAAAATGCGACATAAAATAATAGTTTAGTCATGGAATGGTACATGTGTGGCCACTTGGAAGGCTTTGCATAGTCCCTTAGGACAGCATCGGCTCCTTGGAGCAATCTACATAGCCTGTTAGCAACACGACATGACTAAGCCTTCCGAGGTTGGTCAACGGAAGTCTATCCACAGTGGGTTCAATCCCAATCGATATACAACATCATGATGCCAGCGCAGCGCTCGAGGAAGGTGTATCTGTCCTGCTTGGGCGTACAACGGCCATTGCTAAGCCTAGAATGTCTGCTGCTGTAACGGGCGCACTCGTGTGCCTATATCGTCCGAGAGGATCATTAGTGATCATGTCTCTAATGGCCTAGGGATGAGAGGCGAGATGCGAGTGGCTACGCAAGTACTCTAAATGACATCTTGGGAAGTGGTAGCTCTTCCTTGAGCAGAATAAGGTGGATGGCAAACTATTTAGTTCTTTACTGGAACATTTGTGGTACACTCTTGTGAACGTGCTCTGACGATCGGCTAACACTTCCCCGGGCGGTTCTTTATAATTCACATCTGAAGGTAATGCGTATACTATGATTCTAGTCCTTAGGACACTAACTTGAGTATTCAAATTCCTATAACTTCTCTGGCGATCCCCAACCTCATGGGTAGGTTTACTTGGTCCCTAGTCACATGCGACAACTTGTATCTTTGCTCCCATAAGAGCGGGTTGGGGCATTGTACATTCACTATTGATAGATTCCCTGCTTTAGAGGTATCCACGGAATTCTCTCGGCTTCGTATGACTAGAAAGTGACCTCTGTGACCGTAGGTGTGACCTTTAAGTCAAACTGGTAATAATCTCTATTAGTGTCTAACTATATAATAGGTCGTCACCTTTTCTAGTGGCGGAAGCCTTGGTGATGCGGCTCTGAGGGTAGGACTATTTTGGCTGAGTCACAGCCACAGGGGCGCTAGATGCAGAGAAACGACCTCTTGGAAAGCGTTATTGTCTATCTGGCGTCAAAGCGCAAGTTATATTGCCGTCAGCCCTTTTGCTTTGTCAATTTCTGGCAAAACCCATGACTAACCTTAAATTTCTAAGGCCTTGGCATGACATATGCCGAATACGTACTACAGTGAACAAAAGGACAAAGGGTTTGCGCCAATGCTTTTAGTGTGTGTCACACCTAATGCCTCTTTCTGGCGAGGATATTATAGTACATTTCATTACGTTTTCATAACGGCTAACCATAACATATATAACGTAATCTACAAGCGTGACCAATACAACACATGAAATTGTCATGCGTTGGCTTGCAGTCGTGTCATTATACGGCGAGAATAACTGTCGAAGGACTAAGCCTTAACATACCTCGAATGTTGAAAACTTTCGTTCATTCAGCAGTTCTCCACACAAACCCGGTAACTACTTAATTGCCGCCTTTTCGAGAGAATGCGGTTGTTTTAAACAATAAAAACATTAAGTAACAATATATTTTCCAGTAGGTTTAACTATAACTGATTCTATTCCATTCGGTCGAAAACTTACAATTTCTTGAGATTTAGAAGGAGAAATGCTTACCTATTGCTTGTGGCTGTTTAGAATCCAATTTGAAGCAATTGAGACAACTTTTATGGCGAGGTTACGATATACAGGTGGTACAGAAAATAACTCCAAAGATATTTCCCATAGGACCATTTTTACAGAAGTTAAATTTGCATTTGGGTGGGGTTTGATAGTGTAATTTGATGAAAATTAGACCAAGGGATTACGTATGCTCTCTATTCGCGAGGGAGTATTTTACTATGTGAATTGAACATGGGGTTTTTATATATAAGTGAAGGCGGTGGCGGGGCGCGCCCTGCCAGCCAACGCGCCGGAGGGTGCGTGTGCGCCTCCTAGAGGCGGCTGGTACTGGCGTGCGCGTTCCGACACACTGACCCAGCCTGTGCCTTGGCAGGAGGCTTTTCCACACCACGCGTCAAACTCTTTTTACTGTCTGCTCACACATACCTACTATTCACGACCTTGTCTGAATTGTAACACTAAATCTAAAATATCAATTATAACCTTTGTTTTCAATATTTCTATCAAAGCACATTTTTTAGAAAAGAATTCTAAGATGATGAGTTTGGCGACAAAGACAAAGCTCCTGGGAGGGGTTAAACTAAATATTTTAACCGAAATTTTAATTATTTGATCAAATATTCAACTAAACAAGCTTGAATTCATAATTTGAAAAAATTAAAAAAACTAAAAAAAATAAAAAAAATAAAAAAAATAAAAAATTAATAATATTATTATTTAAATATAATAATTTAATATATTAAAAGCTAATTATAAATACAATATTTAAGTTTATTTTAATAAAATAGAAATTATTGATAAAATATTTAAAAATTAAAAAATTAAAAATATTTTTAATTTTTTTAATTTTTTTAATTTTTTTAATTTTTTTATTTTTTCATATTAATTAAAAAAAAAAAACCTCCATTTCTTTGTCTTTCTGTTATGGGCAAGTAAAATACAATTAAATACCAAGATCACAACATCAATCATTTTCTTTCTCTTGAATGAGACTTTCTCATTTCTCTTCACTTTGTCCCATCTCATAGGAAGTAAGTAATTCTTTATTTAAGGAGAATCTGATTTTTTTTTCCTAAAAGGTGAAAATTTCTATACTTCTCTCTCTCTCTCTGTCTCCTTTTTTTTTTTTTTTTTTTCTTTTTCAGATTTAGTTTTCGTTTTTATAATATAAATGATGGTTTCATTTTCTAACAAATCAGATTCTGTTTTCACTTGAAAGCTAGTAAAGTCAAATTTACAGTGATATTGTTAAGACTTAAGACTATAAGACCCAGTCGTTCATGGTTCCTTTTTTGTTTTTTGAAAATTTTATATTATACAACAATCTTAATCTTTATTTTCTACAAATTCTAGTCACTATACAATGTACAACCATTTTATACTTTGTATATAATTTGTGTTGCACTGATTATACGTTGAGTATATACTGACAATAAATACAAACTATTACAAATAAATATAATACGTTGGGTAAATATTTTAATGGACTAACTAAAAATATTAAGATTCTCTCTTTTAAAGAAAAATTAAAGTTATCTATAACTTTCTATTCATTATTCAAAAATTATATCAGAATACTATATAAATGGAAAGTTCCTTAATACAAAAATTAGATTATCATAATACTCATTAAAGATTAGGATTTTTATATTCTTTAGGCTTTAAATTAGAGGCTAATTATTTAACGATAATATACACAATATCAACTATTTTTTGAAATTTAATAATAATCTTTCTTGAATTGTTAAAGAACTTAATATGACACCCTTGAAAAGACTAAAAGAACGGGGAATGATTACTTGTAATAAAGCACAATCTAATGAGCCGACCCGAAGAAGCAAGAGGCGTACAAAGCAAATCGATAAACCGCACCAACTAGATAATTCAAGTCAAATCGAGAAAAAAATCCGGCTATTGGTTTGGTGTTGGAAAAACAAATCCGATCATAATTAATTTGATTTGATTTTAAAAGTTATTAATAATTAAAGAATTAAAAATATCAAGAGTAAAATAAATATTACACAATTTATAATTTTTAAATATTTTATGTAATTTATAAATAGCTTTTAAACATTTTCATAATTTTGTCTTTTAACATGTTTTATTTCAAGTTTGGACTTAGAATTTGAATGATCCAATAATTAATAGCTCATAGATGCATGCTATGCTCAAATAACCTCAAACCAAAATCACTTTCAACACTAGCAATGACAATAATACATATTTGATATTTATTCTTTAATTTTGCAAGTTAATTTATACGGTGAAAATATATAAAATTTAATGTTTGGCTATGTAATTAATACTTATTAGTCTTACTTTGTTTGGCATGACTTAGTATTTTAAGTATGACCATTTTTCATATGACTTATTGATTATTAATATTTATTTTATGCGGTTTCATTATCTTTTGTTGAATATTTTAGTGCAATGTCTGTCATCACTGCGTCTCATATTTTGTGTTATTTTCTTAATTATAAAACACCCAAGGGCGGATCTACGGTCGGGAGGGGATTCACCCGAACCTACTCGTTAAAAAATTACATTATATATATAAGATATTTTTTTGGTTTTTATGTACATATCACGGATATTGACCCCCTAAAAAAAATAATAAATAAATAAACAAATAAAAATAAGGTAAAGATTGGCTTTTAGTGGTTTAGGTACAAATTTACCTTGAGCTTTCAATTCAAATCCCTAGCATAATATTTTTATTTCTCAAATTCCCGAAATGAAAGTGCAGATTCGACCCTTTGGAAACACTTTAGATAGTTGTATGTTACTAGAATTAAAGGAAATATTTCAAGTATAAGTTACATGTTTTCCTATTGAACTTTATAAAAAAAAAATTAAGACAAAATTCGAGGTTGAAAAACGTGACCTTTATTGGTTTGTAGATTTAAAACCCCGATATAATTAGTTTGATTTGATATTTAAAATCTGAACTAGCTTGGGACTATGTACATTCCTATATGGCATTAGGTGAAGTCTTTAATATTTCTAAAGTTATACTTTTTAAGTTGGTTCAAATTCCTATAACTCTAATATGTTTATGTTATTTTAATTATGTACAAAATATTTGAATGACATTTGTTTATCAGTTATATCTTCTATTTATTATAGGTAATTCTTATTTTAAGTGGGAGGATCCTAAATTAAAAATTTGAATTACCAAAATATTCATTAAAAGTAAAACAACTATTTTATTCTTGTTTAAACATTGTTCTTTATTTCAATGTTTTATAGCAAATGTGTAATTTTGTCAACGTAAATGATAGTTATAGTTCATATTATTAATTCCTCTAAAGACTCTTAGTTGCTACTATTCGTTTATATAATATGGATAATTTGCGGAAGCGATGATAAGAAAAAAATTTTTAAAAGATCAAGAGCAATTAGTATTTCTAGAATTTTAAGAGTCGTAACTACTAAAATAATAAAAATATTTTTAATTTTATAAATTATATGTCATAATTTGAAAAATTGAATCTTTTAAAAGTTTTTTTTGAAATAAAATAAAAAAATTTATTCCACTAGCAATTTCTACTTCTCGATATATATTTTCCCTTTCTCCCTCTTTTTCTAATCTTCTACTTTTTGTTTGTAAGATTTTATGTAGTTTATTTTACCATTTATGTATTTTTGTAAATTAGAGGAAGGATCATCCTTCAATTTTTAATTCTTTATGATGTTTCTTTTCTTGGAATTTCTTTGCTATTGTTTTGTGGATTGTGCTGAAAGTTAAATAAAACTTTTAATTTAGAGTTGATCACAGTAATTATGATAGTTTACGTTTTGTGTAGTGAAATATGTCATCTTTGAAGTATTATAAATAAGAACAAATGATGAAACCTTTAGTCCAACCCAAATAGAGTGGTGAGTAGTATTGTTCGAAATAACCCAATGTCAATGGATACTATGTTTTCGATAATATGATGAACACTACAATAAGGTCTACCATGACTTCTATGGGGCATGATTTCGTTTTGTTGAGTTGAATGGAATATGATCCATAATAATTTTTTTTTTTTTGAGAAAAACATAATATAATATTATAGAGAAATAATTACAAGAAATACCAATGAGTAAGATATATATCCTACTCTACATCATAATTGATTCCTAACTTCGGCATGACAACTTCTTTTCCTTCTCAACAAGAAAATCAAAAATAATATTTTTATTATGCGTTATTTTTTTTCGCGTGGTTACACAAAGGCTTCTTTATTGTTGATATACTAGAGTAGCGCTCTGTGTTCGGTTTATTATAGCATTGATCGTGCATTGTTTCGATGAGTCAATTAATTTTTGATCCTCCTTTATAAATATTTAGTTACCAACCAATAGCATACAATTTAGCTACCAATAAATCAACAAATCAAAAAATAAACAACTTATCAACATAAACCAACATTATATTAACTTGATAAATATACCAACATATCAACATAAAGAAAAAAATATTTCAAAGAACATATTTAAAAACACTTAAAACCTATCTCTAAACATTTATAAATCCAGCGTAAATCAAATAAAAAAAATTGCAGTTAACAACTTAAAAAATTAAAATTTTAACCATTATCTATATCACCAATATGTAAACAACTTGTCAATTAATTAATCAACAAACAAAATACGGCATCATAGAAATAGAGGTATTTTTAAAAAATAATGTATTTTCAATTTCTAACCATTTTAAATATTTGAAAGATGTTAGTGATTAAATAAAAGACCGATTATAAAATTATTTAATACCAACTTCTAAATAAATTATAAATTTAAATTATAATTTAAATTTATCAAATTTCACAACTTTTCAATTTTTTAATTTTATAAAATTTTAACAAAACTTTATAAAAAAAGAATGTTCCTTTCCTTTTCGACAACTCTTCAATTTCACTTTTTTAAGAAATATTATTTAAATTTAAACTAACGAAATGACTAACTTCGATTTAAACCACATAGCTGAATTGAATTTAAAAATTAAAATTTTAACGATAATCTATACCAAGAGTTTTGATTATATCGAGATGAGTATTGTGAAAGGAAACAAATTAGTTTAAGAGAGAAGAATCCTGCGTTTAGAATTTTAAAAAAATAGATAGAAAAATTGTACCTAATTTCTTGATATGTAGGTATATATTTAGTTATCACTATTATCCCTTATAATTCTTAATTATCCTTTATTTGTAGCACGAATAATTATAAAAATTATTTAAAGAGAGAAAAATCAACGGTTAAATTAAAAGATATGAAAATTATTACTCTAATTTTAATTATCTATCACTATACTAAGAAAAGAAAAAAATTTAACCCAATAAATAATTTTCATAATTATTTGCTATAAATAAGGGATAATTAAGAATTCAAAATCTTTTTTTTCCCTTAATTATCTTTGTTACAAATAAGAGATAATTAAGTATTAATTGGATAAGTGATAGATATATATATATATATATATATATATTAATATTGATATTTTTGTAATTTATTTGGTATTTAAATAAATAAGGTAAAATATTGATAGAACTTGTAATTAAAAGCTAATATTGATTTTAATACTTTCTCTCTTTTTTTTTTCCCGGGAGGCCCAGGAAATCTAAGGAGGCCTTTGAAATTATCTAAAATATTTTATATTTCAGATACAATTATAATATTATTCATTAATGTTTATACTCATTAATGATAAGAAACTAACTTAACAGCGCACGTTCCCCGAGACTAATATAAAGATTTAATGTACCAGTAGGTCATTTGTTGCAAGTTTAAACTTTTGGACTACCCATAAGATGTTAGTTGGGTCTTGGGTTTTGGGTCCTTGTGAGGGAGTTTCATACCCACTTTAATGGTTTAGCCCAACACAGCCCAACTATGGAGGAAAATAAATAGTATTCATTTGGGGACATCATAGTTGTTTTCCAAAATAGGTTACTGACTTTGGCGTCGATGTTTCATTTGATCGATTTTCAATTTTAGTAGAAATTAACTCTAGATTAGCCTTGGATTTAATTCACTCCTACTACTTGAAAGAAAAATAAAAGAAAGAGAAAAGTTTCACAAATAGCGACCTATATATCAAACTACCGATAGTTCAATTAATTCTCAAATATGATAATAATATAAAATTCGTGTTATATTATCGATGCAATTTTTACTATCACTATTTATCAAACTATGATAATTCAACTTACATGTATCGGAAGTTACATTTATTATTGTTGAGAAAAGAAAAAAGAAGCTTAGAAGCATGTAGAATTTGGGGTTGGTGCAAAGCGTGATGCGAGAACTAATTGATTAATTAATTAAAGGCAAAAGGTTTAAAATGCACTCAATTATGATGTTTTGCAGGTTTAATACTCAAGTATCGCAAAGTTTGCGTTAGTGTCGGCTATGTTCCTTAAGTTACAAGCCTTGCACTGACGATTGGACAAAACGTATGTTATTATTTCCATGGCACATGGTGATGTTACAGGCATTTAAAATGCTATTGACATTACATCAGCTATAAATTACTGAGAGTAGTATTTTTCTTTAAATTTTTTTCACTTTTAATTACTCTTCTTTTTCTTCTTTATTTCTTCTTTATTTTTTCTGCAAAATTGCAGATTTCTTCCTTCTTGTTCTCCATCTTTTTTCAATTTATTCTTCATTTTGTAATAACCCATCCCTACATTTCTCAAATTCCTCTTCTTTCTCCTTTCTCCCTTCTTTTCCGGCTTCTCTTTCTCTCTTTTAAAGTAATTAATTAGATGTGACAATTTAAAGGGTTTGTTACGTAGTTAATTTTCTGTTCAGTTTGTTTTGAAATTTGTAGCATTTTTGCTCGATTTTATTGTTTTTGTGTAGTAGTGTAAAAAAGTCTTGGTGAGTTCTTTCGAATTTTGTGGCGTTTTGCTTGATTTTATGGATTTTTTGTAGTAGTATGGAAAATCTTAGTGGGTTAGCGAGGAAGTGGGCCAAGAGTAAATTGGTAGTGGAGTTCTACTTATTTATGTTTATGTTCTTGAATGGGGATAAAGAGGATTTTTTTGGTTCCGTAAAAAATAAAAAAAAATAATTAAAAATATTTTTAATTTTTTAATTTAATTTTCAATTTATTTGAGCTTTGCCACGGTGAAAATAATTATGCACGTGGAGTGCACGTGGAATTTATAAAAAATGGCGCGAGTGTATCGCCACATGAAATATAAATATTCGGTGTACGTGTTTCTTTTAGCTTGGGGTGATAGTTCGGTAGTTCAGTGCTGCTTATGGCCATAGTCTGAGTACTAAGCTCGCAAAAAAGGTATAGTTATTGTGTGTTTTTGAATTATTTCTTATTAATTAATTAAAAAAGAGATTCATTAAATCTTTCTCCTAATAAAATCTCTTTTTATTCTTCAATCTTTAGAAAATACGGCCTTTGAATTATTGTAACTTCTCTGTTTCAAATATTTTTTTGAAAATAAACGACAAGTTATACTGTTATATCACTGAAAAATGCTCTTGATAAGATTTTTCAATAATATAAGGTTCGTTTATTTAATCACCCTATGAAAGGAGAAAATACAGTTGAAAGTATGAGTGTTAGCATGTTTTTCAGAAATATATTTCATGTAATATCTTTCAAATGAAATATCATTTTAATCATGCAATAATAAAAAGAGATTAAAAAAAATTTATGTGAAACTAGGCATACCTTCTTTTAAAATATATGCCTAATTACCAACACCAACTGCCTTGAGTGTTTTCCTACAAAATCACCTATAGAGTCATCATTTCTCCACAGCAATTACAACTACAATCTAAAACGAAATTATCTTTCAGGTGTGAGATAGTTGGGGTTACTGCAAGTTTTCTGCAACAAAGCAATCATTGCTTCATCTTTGTGAGAATGAAACTGCTCTTTCATGGGCTAGTGCTTCTTGTTCTTTCTCATCTTGCCTCCTGCATCTTCAAGAAATACAAGAGAACTGTAAATCACCATAAAGTTTTATTCATAATTTGTCCTCTGAATTTCATAACTATAACGGTGTATTGTGCATTTATTTATTATTGTGTATTTGTTTGTAGGGCAAATTTACATATATGAAGGGGGTCTAGTTGAACCTCGTTTTTATCGAAACAAAAATAATTTAATTTGTAATTTTCATCATAAAAGTATAAAATTCTTTAATGATGAAGAAAGTGAACCTACTTGACACAAGGGCTGCAAAGCAGTGGTTAAGACGGTTCAAAACAAAGCATGGTGTCGGTTCAAGCATACGCAGCACGAGACAGGGGGCAATTCTGTGAATTTATTTGTTATAGTGTATGAACCTAATGATAATAGGTAGTCATAAAAATAAATATGAAAAAAGTGAATTGAGCAAATTAACTCTCTTTTCACATTTTTTGCCAAAATCATTAGAAATTTACTAGAAATTTTATCAAAATTTCTTGCGAACTTTTAATATTTTGCAAGAAAATTCATAGATAATTTATATGCCGTTTTAAATTCCATGTTGTTTAACATATTTACAATAATTGCAGTGAATGTACATAAAAGGTATTTGTATTGTAGTGAATCTTGTGTTTTATATTATAGTGAAAGTTTATGTTTTGGAAAGTTAGGAGAAATTATACTATAAATAGAGGGTTATCACCCATTTTATATTCGTCAATCGAGAAATAAGAAGCTTATCATATACTCTTTCTCTACAATATTAGCATTATTTCTTTATTATTTTATAGCGTTATCAATGTGAGGCTCTCTAGTCTCAAAATTTGAAAGGCTAAAGGGCAATGTGTGCTCTCCTCTCTTTTGCTTTTAATATGTACATCTTTACGAAGCTTGGTTCGTTGCTCGTGAGGATTCGGGAAAGAACTATCTTTCATGGGTGTTAGATCTTTGAAACAGTTTAGATGCAATGGAGTCTTGGAAGCCCAATTCAAAAGTGAAAACAAAGCATCAAAATCCATATGGATGCAATGGGTCTTGGAGACACCATTAAAAGTGAAAGCAAAGCATAAAAAAAAATCCATATGGATGCAATGGGTCTTAGGACACCATTAAAAGTGAAAACAAAGCATAAAATTCATATGGATGCAATGGGTCTTGGAGACACCATTAAAAGTGAAAACAAAGCATCAAATCAATATCGTGCTAAGGCTATGATATTTTTGCGTCATCATCTTGACGAAATTCTTAAAATAGAATATCTCATGATTAAGGATCCATTTGTTTTGTGTGGAATAGCCTAAAGAAAGGTATGACCACTGAAGACGGTCAAATCCCACCCAAAGGCATGATGATTGGATTCATCAAGACTATAAGTCTGTTCATGAGTATAGCTCATCAACATTCAAAATTGTTTCTAAGTTGAAACTATATGGAGAAACTATAAATGATGTTGATATGATTGAATATGTGGTAGTATAAAATTAATTGGGAGCTCAGAAGAGCTAATGTATTACTTTTTGAAGGAATGAAATTGTTGTAGTAAGTCTCAAAAGGAAACATATAAGTTTCAAGGACATTGAAAAAAAAAAATGGGACTATAAATTATGGGAAGATCATGCTACTACAATTGAAGCGGGTTATAAATAGTTATGTAAAATATTACCCACCGTTTTTTTTGTTTGTAATACATAAATATAGGTATGATGATGAAATCACATACGGAAACTAGAAGTTCTTTTGAATAAGTTGGCATAACCCAGGTTGGTAATCGGTTCAAATGTGATGCAAAAATAATTGAGAATTCACGAGGCTATATGTTGAAGTAAAAGATTCTTCAAGAATTCTCTTGTGCTTCTTGTTTATTGATAGAATGATCTTGATCATTAAGATTGAAATTATATCTTAGTGAAATTTTAGAACTTATAAAAGGTGAATATTGGCTCATTCATATGCCAATGACAGATTTCTTTAATAGATAAAATACATGAATGATCGCATGTGTTTTGATATCAACGTGCAATTGATTTTTGTAAAGGTTTATAATTATTAAATTAAGAGCATAGTTCCAAATTATAAAATCATGTTGATAATCTTGATTCATATATATGTTGGTTTAGCAAAATTGTATGCCTCCAATTATAATTGCATGCGTTGGTTATGAGAATAAAGCTAAAATAAAATTTGGTATGAGATATGTTTATTTAACATATAGCAAAACTTGAATGCATCAAGCCAACAAAGTTCCCTGCTTTATCTTAAAGCTTGTATTGGACGAAGATTAGTGCGATTGAGGCGCATTCTATAGTAAACAGTTTACTAATTTAATACTTTTGTACTTGCTTTGATAAATGCAGGACATCTTGGATCTATAATGATGAGACGAATTATAGAAAATTCAAATGGGCATCCATTAAAGAGCTTGAAGATTCTTTCAAATGGGTGAATTTTCTTGTAGTGCTTGTTATCGAAGGCAAGTTAATTGTGAGACCATCACCCGACAAAAGTTGAGATTGGGTCCCTGCATTCTTGGAGCATAGTTGTGGACTATCCACCCACCTAATGGGTCATTTAGATACTTCATGGTCTAATAGATGCTTATCGATGGTCTCATGTGTGCCTATTGTCATCTCGCAACTGATGTTTACCCAATTATTGGCACAAATAATACGATTACGGGCACAATTTCTGATAATCAAATTAAGTCCATTCGCCTTGATAATGCTAGAGTTTTCCTTAAGCATTTAATGATTATTGCTTACCAATTGGGATAAGTTGAACATCATGTAGCTCATGTTCACACTCAAAATGACCTTGTCGAGTCACTAATTAAACGTACGCATTGATAGCAAGGCCATTGCTCATGAAAACTAGGTTTTTAACTACATTTTGGGGTTATGCGATTACATGCTGCAAGACTTGTTCGTCTCAGATCAATAAATAATCATAATTTTCTCGTTACAATTGGTTTGGGTCGAGAACCTAATATTTCTCTCATCTGAGAATTTTTGGATGTCTTTGTATATGTGCTGTAGCACCTGCACGCCCGCACAAAAATGGGTCCCCAAGAAGGTTAGGAATTTATGTTGGGTTTGAATGCGCCCTCCATTATTCGCTACCTTGAACCATTAATTGGAGACTGTTCTGCTGTTCTGATTGTCGGTTT
This sequence comes from Datura stramonium, assembly GCA_018107945.1. NCBI lineage: Eukaryota > Viridiplantae > Streptophyta > Magnoliopsida > Solanales > Solanaceae > Datura > Datura stramonium. Next base: position 261,804 of record JACEIK010000316.1, on the reverse strand, counting down.
ATGAACAATTTTCAAAATTAGGGGAAAATTGTGAAATCAAAAATTTTGTGGAAAAATCCATCATTGTCTCATCTTGATCCACGTGCTTCTATTTGTGAGCAAGAAGTACAAAGAATTATTCATCTGCCCGAAATTGCAAATCAAATGCCATAGCATTTCAGATTTTAAAAGAATTACTAAGTCATATATTTCTGTAGAGAATGTCCCAGATTCGAATTGATGTCCCTGAAGATGATCTACAGTGTCATAGGCAATGAGTCCAAAGCACGCCTAAGCGTGGTGAGCCGATGGAGTTCTAAGAATGAAATATGAGAAAGAACAAACAAATAAATTGAAGATGACATCGGTAAGACACACGTATGGAAGTTCAAGACTTGAGCAATTTTGATATTCATGAAGAAATCAATGAGCCTAAGACTCAAGAAAATGAGGAACCCTATCTATAAATTCAAGTGATCTTGGAATTAATCGATCAAAAATAGTGGTGGATTATGTCTTTATATAATGTTGTAGCAAAAATCATGCAAGATAGGTAGGGATCTTGAACCTCGATCTGTCACGAGAATGTCGACAAAGAAGTGATTGGCCAAAATGGCAAAAGCAATTCAATCGAAATTGAATTCACTTGTCAAGCGTGAAGTTTTTGGACCCGTAGCTCAAACACCTAATGCATTATTAAGCACATTGGTATAAATGGGTTTGTACGAAAAAATGAGAAAAGTAAATTACAAGAGTACAAAGCACGCCTTGTTGCACAAGAATTTTCACAAAGGCACAGTATGCGACTATGAAGAGACATACTCACAAGTTATGGATGCAATAACACTGAGTTATCTTATTAGTTTCACTTTGTCCATGAGAGGCTTGAAATGCATTTGATAGATATGATTCGACATCTTTATGGATCACTTGATAATAAGATATACATGAAAATCCCTGAAGGATTTAAAATGCCTGAAGCATATCATTCAAAGTCTCGAAAAATGTATTCAATTAGATTGCAAAAATTATTGTATGGTTTGAAGTAATACGGGCGCATGTGGTATAACAGTCTTAGTGAATATTTATCTAAGGAAGGTTATATAAATGATGAAATTTGCACATGTGTTTTTATAAAGAAAACAACATCGGAGTTTGTCATACTTCTTTGTTTATGTAGATGACATAAACCTTATTAGAACTCCAATAGAGCTTGAAAGGCAATTGATTATTTAAAAGAGGAATTTGAGAGTTGAAAGACCTTGGAAAGACAAAATTATGTCTTGGTTTGTAAATTGAGCATTTGAAAAATGGTGTCTTTATTCATCAATGTTGCCTATACAGACAAGGTGTTGAAAAGATTTTATATGGATGGCGCACACCATTTAAGTACTCCTATGGTTGTTGATCACTTGATGTGAATAAGGATCATTCCAGACCTCAGAAAGGAGATGAAGAAATTCTTTAGTCACGAAGTACCATATCTTAGTGCAGTGCACCTAATGTATCTTGCTAACACGTCTGAGCTGATATAGCTTTTCGGTTAATTTGTTAGGAAAGGTATAGTTACGCTCCTACTAGGAGAGGCATTGGAATAGGATAAAACACACTTAATGCGGTATCTAAAAGGGACCTACAGGCTATGGGCTTATTTTATTAATAATTGCATCCGTCTTATTGGCTATCACCAGATCTTTGGAGTATTTTAAACCCACATAAAGCGATCTCAAAGCGCTCGTGTTCATATGTGGAGAATCTTGCAATATCTTGGAGATCTCTGAAACGGAGTCTCTCGTAACTACTTCATCAAATCATCTTTGAGATAATAGCTATTCAGCCAAACAAGCGAGAATGTATGTGTGGATTGAGGTCCATGTTATCGTAGAAAAATGTGGTTTGCTTTGACAAAAGTACACATTTTGTATGAAGATAATGCTGCATACATAGCACAACTAAAGGAGGTCATAAGGAGATGGAACGAAGCACATCTCGCAGAAGTTTTCTACACATGAGAACAAAAAGAATGGTGATATCGATGTACAACAGTTAGTTCAAGTGGCAATGTGGTGATTTATTCCACCAAATCTCTACCAAGCACAACTTTGAAGATGGTGCAAAAGATCGGGATACGAAAGATTGAGGATGTTATCATTAGAAGGGAGTTAATCTTGTATTTATACTCTTTTTTCTTACGAGGTTTTGTCCCAGTGAGTTTTCCCTTATAAGGTTTTTAATGAGTGATCATGTCTTATTAGATATGTGTACTCTTTTTAAATGTAGATTTTCCCATTGGATTTTTTTTCTAGTAAGGTTTTATCGAGGCACATTATCTATCAAATGAACATTCAGGGGAAGTGTTATAAACATATTTGTATTATAGTGAATGTCTATAAAGGTATTTTGTAATTATCTGTTATGTTTATATTATAGTGAAAGTCTATGTTTTGGAGAAAAGTTAGGAGAATTATCCACATAAATGAGATTCTCCCTTAATTGTATTTAAATCATCGAGAGAAATAAAACCTATAACCTTATTTTCTCTATGATATTAGCATTCTTTTCTTTATTATTTTATAACACACTGTAATATATTTGAGGATTTTAAATCGTAGGTAATAGTTACCCACAAGATTTTACCGTCAAATTTTTTTCCACGTATTTTTTGCCAAAAAATCATGAGAAATTTACTTGTGGATTTTCCTATGAAAATCTGCAAGAAATTTTTTTCCATAATTTTACCAAAAATTCTTGCAAACTTAATATTTTGGCAAAAGGAAATTCATAGATAATCTATATGCCGTTTTAAAATCTCCATATAATTTATCCATATAATTTATTTGGGGATTTTAAAAATCCGCAAGTAATAATCACCCGCAAAGATTTTACCATCGAATTTTTTTAGTAAGAAAATCCACAGGAAACTACGTTACCTATGAATTTTCATATATAATTTGCATATAAATTTCCATGTAATTTGCACTTTTCTAGCAATTAAGCTTCGTCCTTCACTATACTATCCTTCTCATATTTTTCTATTGCTTCTAGGAACTTGTTTTGTCTTCATTATTAAGATTAAAATATATGAATCTGAATACACATCTGAATATTCAGACGTGCATTAAAATTTAGATATTTAAATTTCAATACGTATTTGAATATTAAGACGTATTAAAATTTGGATACTAAATAATTAAGACTTATTTTGTTGAATATGTGAATATATAAGATTTGTCTTTATTTAAAAATTAATAAAATATAAATCTACTACTATATAAATAAAAAATACACAAATTATATGGTGATTGGTGATGATGATAGCTAGCAGTGGTAGTTGTGGATGTCGATTAGGGACGGTATTAGTTAATAGTGATGTTGTAGGTAGTAGTGTAGTGATGTTGGCAGACCATAATGATTGTCTGTGGTAGTTGGTGTTAGCAGCTAATAGTTATGGTGGATAATAGTGATAGTTAATGATGGTGATGAATGATACCGTAGTTAGTGATGTATAGTAATAACTAATGGTAATGATTGTCATTAGTAATTAATGATTATTGTGATAATAGTGATTGATGATGATGATTGTGGTTTGAGGATAGCAATTGGGAGTGATTGCTAATAATTTCTTAATTTCTTTATTTAAATACTCTTTTGTATTTTTAAGTTCCCCTAATTAAAACCTATATTGAACCCGTATAACTATCGATACACATAGTAAGTCAACAAATCAAAGTAATTCTTGCACAGATGCACGCCCAGTCCTAAAAAAAAGGAAAAACGAGAAACGCAAAGGGAAATGCGATGGACGGTGGGCAGTTGGGGGACGGCAGCAAAGGGGTCCAGCAGTCCCAAAATTATTTTTCTCTAGTTTTTTCTTCTATGAGATTAATTAGTATAATCAAAAGACTAATTAATAAATATTTGAGTATTTAATAGGTACAAACTTTAATAGAAATGTTTCCATATTTGGCCAAATAGAAAAATTCGACTCAAAGTATTACACTTACTGCAACAACTTTTTCACTCTTTCCCATAAATCTTTGCGTGAATTAATATGACAAACTTGCAAAAGTATATTCTCAATTCATACAAACAACAATCAACTATTTTGAACTATTACACACATGCAGAAGAAGAAGAAAATGTATACTATGCTATATAGTCTAAAAGAAAATCTAAATCACACCAAAAGTTAAAAATATTCCCTCTCTGACACTATTTACCTAACAAGGAATGATTAAATATATATAACTAGAAAGAAATGATGCCACTTCTTTGTGTGCGCATTTTTAGTAAAAAAATAACTTTGCTAATGAAAGAAAGGTCCTTCCCTCACACTTAATGAAATCTTGACCCACATTTCCAAGGGACATTAACTCCAATGATTTTTGCCTCACTTCTCAAAAATGGTACACTATCCACAAAGCAAAAAGAAAAACCTTGTCCCCCACATCAATTCATTATTGTTATTGAAGAAGGGATTTGTTTGGCAACTACTATTTGATGAGTATCAATCTCCATTGTCATCCTCCCCATTATTTTATTGACTATGATCAACATTCTGTTTCCGACTGTTGCTGTTGCTGTTGTTGGTTTATTATTCGCATTAGTATCTCTCCAGCTTTCATGTTGGAACCAGGATTTTCTAAAAGGGGCGATTGTTTCTTGGACTTGTTCTGATAGATAGAATCCAGTTGATGAAAATAAGGACATGTTTTTGAATCTTCTGGCCTCTTCTTTTGGCTTTCTTTAACTCTCCTATAATACTTGTTTATGTTTTCCCATTTCTCTTTACACCTCTTGGCATTTCTATCATATCCAAGCTTCTTCATACCAGATGAGATATCCTCCCATAGAGGCCCTTTTGATGATCCATTGTCTGGGTATTGCAAGTCAATGTTCGTCCTTAACCTGATCAATGCTTCGACTTCTGCTTTAGGCCATCGAGAAGAACTCGTTTGAAACGAATTCTCACCGGCACTGTCAATCTCTTGTTTGTCAATGTTTTTCTCCAACATGTTCTCCTCCTTGTCATTGTCTTGCTGCAAAACGTTCTCTGGACTTCCGACAGTTTTCACTGATTCACTCTCCCGTTCCTCGGTATGCCTCTGAGATACTTGGGGTAACTCCATTGGCAACTGTACTTGAACGGTTTGCTCTGAGATTTTCTGCAAGAAAGCAATCACCGCTGCATCTTTGGCAGCAGAAATTGCTCTTTCACGGGCTAGTGCTTCTTGTTCTTTCTTTAATCTCGCCATTTCCTGCATCTTCCACGCCTCGTCCCTCGCTATCCGATCCTTCTCACATTTTTCGATCGCTTCTAGGAACTTGTTTTGCAAATCCTCTTGCTTGTCCAACACTTCCTTCATCAACCTCTCAAAATAACCAGCCAATTTCCTTTTCTTCTTCACACTTCCATCGGATTCTTTACCCGAGGAAGAGGTCGACGAAGTGGATGTGGACATGAACTCCGGATTAAAACCTCGAATCAGGGTTCGAGAAGGATCCATTCTGAAATCTTGACATCCGCTAGTGGCGGGTTTTATCATTGTCATCGGCATAGGCATTGGCACTGGCATTGCCATTGATGTTATTGTCTCCATCATATTGATTTGGATATGATTCGATGGAGGCGATGAAAGTAAGGATTGGCTGTCCAAAAGTTCTAATTGCTCAAAAAATCTATAGTTTTTCCCGTTTTGTCTACCAGATCTACCATCTTTTGTTCTCTTGTGATACTTATAAATGTTCTCAAATTTCTCCCTGCATTTCTTTGCATTTCGTTTATACCCAAGCTCAGCCATTTTCCTGCCAAACAAACAAAAACTCCCATTGTCCTTCTATTTCAAAACTTCAAATTCACCACAAATACAATTTTAAGAATAAAAATAAAAAATCCAATAGCCAACCAGAAACACAGCTGAAGAGCTAAAAATTACTCATCTAGATAAAATTCAAAAACAATCACTCTCACCAAGATGCAAAGAAAATTGAAAACCACAGGCCTATAAATATACCCTTAACCCAGAAGTGTAGTAAAACTGATAAAATACACTTAATTAAGAAACTTGAGCTCAATAAACCATATATGAATTGCCCTTCAATTCTCCAAGAAGCTGAAATATAAAATATGCAAAAAAAGAAGAAGAAGAAGTGATGTTTGTACCTAGAAATTTCATCCCAAAGAGGGCTTTTGAGATTGGAATCACGAAATGCGAGGTCCATTTCCGACCTTATTTTGAGCAAAGCCAAAGTTTCTTCATGCGGCCAACGATTCCCAGCTGAAAAATTCTTATCAGTAGGATCGAATTCCCCTCTGCTTCTCTCTTCCTCTTCTGAACCTCCACCGACACTACCTCCACCGTCATTTTTCAGCTCCGCCGCTTGAGTATCGACGGCGCCATCAGCAGTAGTAGCTGTATTCTCCAACAAAACGGAACTTTCCAGCATTTTTCTTCTTCTTCACACACTATAGGTGAAAAAAATTTCTTGGACTTGGTAGAAGTAAAATAATTGAAGGGGGCACTTATCCCCTCTCTCTCTCTCCTTTTCTTTTTTTTTTTTCCTTTTCTTTTGGGTTGATTTGAAATTTGGGTTTTACTTTCTATTTCTTAAATTCAACCTCCCAAACTACTTTTATTTATTTTTCTTTTGTCCAAATAATATAGAATGGGCAAGTGGTGAATTATGTTTTTTTCTTCTTTCCCTTTATAGAGAGAGGAAAAATATGGGAGAGGCAAAGAATGGAAGAATTGAAGGTGGGACATGTTAATTAATTTTAGAACTTGTCTAGGTTTATATCATTTGGTAAAACATTGTGCAATTTGAATTTTTGACTTTTCTACTCACGTTATTGAACTAAATATAGATAGTCAACTTTGCTAGGGTGGGAGTCCAAAATTACAGCTTGGATACGCAATGACCATGTTGGAATAATGTGAAAAGTTTGGGGTCAACAATGGATGGTTAAGATAACAATCACGAAAAGTGATTTTCAATTGCTTCCATTTATCAATTATTAAAATATAAAATAAAATAA
>JACEIK010000316.1:205346-228148 GCA_018107945.1 Datura stramonium | reverse complement strand
TTTAAGAGCATTTCAGTCATTTGACCAAAATAAGTGCTTAACAATACTTATGTACCAAACACATCAATAACTTTTTTTCAACTTCAGCACTTTTATCCAAACACATAACTACTTATTTATAAAATAAGTTTCAGCACTTAAAAAACACTTATGCTTAAAAGTCATTTTTTTCCAGCTAAATCAAATGGGTTGTTAGTCAAATAACATTAAATCAAGAAGACTCACTTTGTCTTCTTCAACATATGTAAGATTAACTATGAAGTTTTGAGATTTTCAAGCAAACTACTAAAATTTGTGTTTGAACGAAAGATTTGAACACAAATAATTAACACTTAGATGATTTAAATAATAATCAACCATCAACTTTAAATTTTCACCTCAAATCAGAATTTCAAGTTGCTTCCAAAATTTAAGAAATATGGTGTTGTGAAATTCACTTGCAATAGAGGAATCCATTCTATTTCCTTAGATAGATTTTCAATTATGAGTTTTGCTTAAATGTAAGATTGAGTTAAAGAATAGATATGTAATAGCAAAATTGATAAGAAGTTGGAGAAGAAGAGGAGTTGGAGAACAACGAGGAAGAGTAGAAGGGTAAAAATGACAGTTACAGTGTAAATAAAAAAGTCTCTTTTTGCAAATATAACTGTAAAAAATTGGAATAAAAATTAAACATCAGTCATTCAAAGGGACACCCGATTGAAGGGAGAATTTTTTATATATACAAAATTAAACCCCTATTTATAAAATATAGCAGGAGATTTCTGTTTATTAAACATAGTAAGAGTTTCTCTTTTTCAAAATATATAGGAAATTTTGTTCAAAGGCTTAGAATTTCACTCACATTTTTTTAAAATTGTATGAAATTGATATGAAATATGTATATTCTTATCGAGACTTAAATTTCGCTCACAATTTTCGTGTATGAAAAGTATATAGTATGAAATATGTATATCTAGTCCAAGGCTTAGAATTTTGTTCACAATTTCGTGTACAAAAATTATGTAAAATGAGTATGAAATATGTATATAACTGTATAATTTTTTTTTATAAAGTTCATGTTAGATTTCTAGAAAAAATCATGCCCCAAATCTCGCTCACAATTCATCATTAAAATATATATAAATTTTGTATTAAGTTCATATCTTTTTCTAAGGATTTAATATATATACAACAATATTATATATAACTTTCATACAATATTCATACCAATTTAATACAACTATAATAACATATAAATTTAATACACAATTTTCATACAACTCAACATTAAATTATCATACAACTTTAATACAGTTTTGATATAATTTGGGCCTTAGCTCCATGAAAGAATATGTTACTGCTGAAACACGAAAGAATTGAAATCTTAGATCAAAACACTATGTATGGATGGTATGAACTGCCTAAACAAGAATTCTTGAACAACTTCAATTGTAACTACGAACTTCAAACGAACTAGGATTGAAATTCAATCCCAAAACTAGCTCAAATGTTACCCAAATATCTCCAAGTTTTAGACTCGAACTCCCCCTGATATTTCAATTCTTTTGAGATATCACAACTCGAAACATCATCAATATTTCGAACTTGAACTTCGAGCTCCTTTAATGATTGACAACAAAGTTTTTTTCCGGTGTATAGTTCTTCCCCAATAGTAGAACAGGCTTATATTCATTTTAGGGGTCGTTTGGTAGGATGCATTAGAAAAAATAATGCATGCATTAACTTTGTGTATTAGTAATACCTTGTTTGGTATACTTTTTCAACCTATGTATAAGCATTAGTTATACACTAAAAGGGCAGCCGGTGCACTAAAGCTCCCACTATGCGCGGAGTCTAAGGAAGAATTAGTTGTACACTCTATTTGATACTATGTTATGTATAGCTAATATATTAAAAATCATGGTATTAGTAATGCAAACCTTTTTCACATCCTTTATATTTTATTTGTGGAGGATTTTTTATGAACAAATATTTTTTTTAGAGAAATTATGCAATGCATGTTAATTTTAATACACCAAACCAAATAATAATGTATAAAAATAATCTCAGTGCAACTACTGCAAGCATAACTAATTCCAGTATTATTAATACATATTGATTTTTATACGCTCTATAAAACGACCTAACAAAATATGGAAAGTGAGAAAACAAAGGGGAGAAAGATTTTCTCGGGGAAGGCATGTTGCCTCTTGAAGTTCAGGTCCGAACAAAGGAGATGCGCTTGCAAGCTGAATATGGCTTCGCTGCTCATTGGGGATACAAAGAAGATGACTGCAAACACTCACTCTTTTGTTCTTCAGATATGTGATTTGCATGAAGAAATCGATTGAATGAAGAAGACGCTTGAATATAGGATCTTATTTAGTTACAGTGGGTGATTTTTCCTTGAATATTTTGAAAATATCTCTAGATTTTCATCTCAAGATATGTTAGAGATTGAGGGTACTTTTTTAGTTTCACGGCTTGCCCTTTACTCAGTTCGTTCCAAACAAGCAGAATAGGCAAAGATACTACATATTTGTAAGATGTGAGAATAATAACTAATAGACGCCAGAGCTAAAATTCTCATTTTATAAATATGGCAGTGCATTGAGAACCATTAACAGAGAATGAACAACGCTAAGAGTTCAGAGCAACCAAAATGAAGAAAATAAAAAGTGTTATCATGATTAAATAAATGGGCCAAAGGCGCTCAAGCAGATTGCAAAAGCTTGGAAAGCAGACAGCGGGTAGCAGTAGTCCATGGTGAAGATGTCTTCTCCAATTTTGCCAAACTGTAAAATTACTTTATCTTGTTCAGTAACTGGTATATTGTGACAAGCATCAACTGCTGCCAATAGCTGGAAATTCTCCACAGCAGCAACTGTAACACGGCCTTTGAAATGTAAGCACCAGCCTTGCACTTTTTCATTCCACCAAGGAGCCTTGCTTTTTAGCACTAAGGGTTCTTGAGCAGTCACAGTCGAGCTGATATCCTTTGCTTTTGAGAGTGGTGTGGAAGATGACTTCTCATCAAATGATCGCGGCAGTGATGTAGGTTTTGGAGCACTGCCCACCTCTTGGATTGAAGAGAAAGGGATAGAGTGCATGGCACAATGCATTTTCCTAGGTGCATGTTCAAGAATGGCTTCATAGGAAACAGTAGCGACTATGTAGTTTCAAGCAGGTTCTCTTGCAGAAACTTGCTTTGCATGAAATCTTCGACTAAGTTGACCATGTTGTTGAATGGCTGCATAGCTTGGAGGTTGGCTGTCATGTATGGCAAACTTGGTCCAAAGAAGGTTATACCTGATCAAATTGTTCAGACGTTATTAAAGTAAAAATGGGGAAGTAGAGGCTTCTCTGTTACTGCTATTTTAAAGGGGCGAAGAGGAGTGACTGAAGGAAATACAATTCGATATTTGGTAGAAACTTGCCTCAGCTTCCCATATGTATTGCTAGCTTGAGAAAAATTGTCTGCAACCAATGATATCACGAATTCTATGCTTGTTACCCTTCTGGTCCTTTTGGCAGCCAACAATAGCTTATCCCTCGCATCCTCAGCTATCATGAAGTCAAATATCAGTTGAGCACAGAGATTTTCTCATGAAAAACAGACCACAAACATTAAGCAGAAGCTATGAAAGATTTTGCATTTCCGATCCAGTGATACTAACTTGAATATCAGACATAATACATCAGCCTAAGGACAAGTTCCCATTGAAGTTAGGATTTTCAAATCTTTACAAGACAAAGTCTGTTAACTGATCAAATACAAAAGAAAGACTTCAAGCTGGTTCGAAGACAGAATCATTTAAGAGGATACCCACCTCGCAGTTCAAGTGTTAAAAGGAGAAAAGTTAGGATAGGCAGAAGATATTTACTTACATGGAGTCATACCAAAGTAGAGGCGATAAACTGACTTAGCTCTGTCCCGTTTCACAAAACACTGGATTGGGGATTCACGGGGCCCGTCTGGTTTAAAATAGAGACCAAAAAGAAAATCGCTCTAAGGTTTAAATCAACATCAGCAATAGCAACAATAATGAAACTGAAACAGATTAAGGAGATTACCTGCTTCAGTGAAATGGGAAAGGTAAGCCTACAACATTCCTCAGGAGTCTTGACAATCTGCTTTGTAATTTCCCTCCATGACTTGCAAACAGATGCACAACAGACAATCACAGCACGAGCAGGCCATGATGCCTCACTCTCTTCAAGCCTGTGTATGATATCCATAAGCAATTTTGGGGGTAAACTAGCCCATCGCCCTTCAACGGTATCAGAAAGGGCCACATCAGGGACAATACGGCACACGGTTCTGTTGCTCCGATGCTTTCTTTCTGCTACCGTTCTTGATATATTCCCTATCCTAACTTTCATATCCCTCAGCCCGCGAACAATGCTCTTGAAAGACATTTATATCAATCACACCAACTGGAACTTTCCTTCAATGGAAGAGCAAAGCATTTAGAACAGTGAAACAGAGTGAAGCTTCACCACATTTCAAGCACGAGTGAATGTCCATGAAGAAACAACTTCCACGAGTGAATGTCCATGAAGAAACAACTTCCAAACAATTTTCACCTTTTAATCAACATGAATCAACCAACTAAACCTAACTTCCAAGTTTTCTGCGTGGACTATATGTTTCCTTTAGGTTGTAAAGATTCTAGATGCACAGCAAAAATTAACAAAAAGGTAAAGATAACATTACTCCCAAATAACAGTGAAACACCTTCTTCTTCTTCTTCTTTTTTTTTTCCTCTCGTGAGGAGGTAATTACAATCCAGCAAAAATTTGAATTTTAACTCATTCCTCAACATTCAAGGATTCAAAGTCAAAACTTAACCACTCCAATGTGAAGATTTAGCAACAATAATCAGAAATTAAACAACAATAAATATACAAGATCATAGATTCACAATTAAAAAATAAAATAAAATAAATCAGGTTATAGATATTCACAATAAAATAGCACTATATATATATAAATAGACAGACAGTTTGTAAAGGAGAAATAATTAAAGCACCTCAGAATCAGAAAGGAAATACAGAATTCAGCAGCAAGAAGAAGGCGGACAAATTAAATCAGCCGAGGTCCATTTTGTTGATTGATTATATATACCCGATTTGCACCCCAACAGTAAGGCAGTGACGAACGGAATTCCACATTCCTAACACTTGCAGGTCTCTTTATTTTCTAACTAGTGAACTTTACCAGCTTCGAGCTGTTACAAAATAGTAAAAAATAGGTTATATACACCTAATTAGTTATTTTATAAAAAAAATGTGTATCATATTAGAGTTTTTTAAATGAAAAGAGAAAGATTATTATATATTTTTTTTCGCATTTGGCATTTTATTATTTAAATTATTAGTTATTTGGCTACAACAAAAGTTAAAGACACAAAGAATTGAAATGAATAGTATTTTTATTTTATTCATATAATAAATCTTATTATGACATACATATAACTGATTCACGAATATATATATAATATTTTTGTAAGGGAGAATCCAACAACATTACATATTTACTATTTTGTCTTTGTCACCCTCACTTTTGCTACCTTTATGACTGTAATATATTAAAATTACGACGATTTGAAAAGAATAAAAAATTTTATCGCCGATTAAAAGATTTGGAACTTGTTGATTATGTTTTGTTAATATTTTCAAACTTCTCATCATTAGGTCATTTGTCTTCCCTTAAAAACCTTTTTTTGATCTTCATTTTTTCAGAATTTATCCTTATAAAATATTGTAACTCAAAATCAATCACAAATCTTGGCTTTAAATTTTAAACAACGCATTAAGCATTAAACAATACATCAAAATAAAGAAAATATTTACTTAGCTTTCTTCAACATATAAAACAAAATTATATAGAAACTTTAATTTAACATGATAAAAAAATTATTCTACTCTTACTCTGTCGTTTTTCTTATCACTCATTCATGAAATACAAGAGGACACATGTACAAATAATAAAATCATAAAGAAGAAGTAAAGATTACCCACTAAAGATGACATTTAATTCAAACATCAAATAAAATAAAATTTATAAGATAATGGTATACGCCTAAAATATAAGAGTTAAAATATAAGAGTTCTGGAGAAAAACAAAGCATCGAATAGAAATTGAATTAATATTACAAATTCATATGAAAATAAAAATTGTGCGGCAATGTCCAAGACAATGTAACAGAAAAAGGAAAAAACACACACATACCTTGAATTCCACGGGAAATTCTGAAGATCGAAAGTGCTCCTGTAATATTTGTGGATTATAGGTGTCTGGATTAAATATATATACGAGACAATCTATTTTTTTTTTCAACAGTCTTTGATCTTTCTGTGTGTGGGGGTGTCTATATATATTCTTCGAGCAATCATGATTATCTGCATATTAACCTTAAATCCTCAATTCACATCTAAGGTGTCAAAATTTATAAATAACATATTATTTGGGGGTTATGCACTTGAAAATACAAGATTAAAATTAGGAGTTATGAAGACGAGAATGTGTGAGTTAAAGACACAAGATTAATGGACATTACTAGAATAGAAGTTATGAAAATAAAAAAGTGTGAGTTATGGAGATGACTAATGAAAAATACTTTAAAATAAATTATTGTATTATTATTATTATATAGTGAAATGGAGAGAAAAATGTCAAAAAAGAAAAATAAAGAAAAATGCAATTGAAAATTCTTTAAAAGTACCACATCACCTTGTCTATGCCTAACTTCAATATATGGACCAAATACATACACAACCCCGTAAACTTGCCTCTATTTTTCATTTTAGCACTTTAACTCAGCTTTGTTCTATTTTAACCCTCTAACTCTATTTTTCATGTTCCATTTAAAAACAAAGTACTAATTTTCATATTTTTAATGTATTTATTTATACTCTTCAGTAGCTATAATTTTATACTTAAAAAATTGATGGATGTCCGTTAATTTTCGTAAAAATAAAATAAAAAAATTGAGTGTAAATACTGAATGTTATTCAGTGTAAATTATTTAACGCGTGTTGATAGATATTTTTAAAAGGTATAAAATATTCAATTAAATAATGCACATATTTTTTTTTATATCATCCAAGTCATGTGGCTTTAACTCAAATACCATGCTTTCTAATTTTTAACTCGTTTCAATATGAGTAAAAAGAACTCATCTTCAATATGGGTAAAAAAATCCGCTACATTGTTAATATACTAAAGAGACTAAAATTCAACGGACTTCATTGGGTTGTCACCTATGTTTCTTTTTTAAAAATTGTGGATATTAAGAAGATCGACGTACGTTCGTCGATTATATTTCCCACAAAAATGTGCAAAAACTATTAAGAAAATTATATTTTTACGAAACTAATGAACATATGTCAATTTTTAAAATGTAAAATTACAGTTAAAGAGTATAGATGAAAATAATAATAACATAAAAATTAGTACTTTGTTTTTAAATGCAACATGAAAAATAGAATTGGAGGGTTAAAATGGAACAAGGCTGAGTTAGAGTGCCAAAATAAAAATGGAGGCAAGTTTAAGTGGTTGTGTATGTGTTTGGCTATATATATAGGGAAAAGGGTTCAATACACACTCCAACTATGGCCGAATTTGCTGTTACACACTTCAACTTTGCGGAGGTCCTATGATCCCCCTAGACTAATTTAAAATAGAATATATATACCCCTTTAAAAAGTCATATTTAAATTTGTCTTAACGGGTGATATGCACGTGGCCACGTGTAAATTTTATTTTTATTTTTTTTCTTCTTAATCTTTCTCCTTTTATTCAATTTTTTTTTTTTACTTTTCTTGGGTTTTGCTAATACCAGTACTTGTATTACCTCCTCTTAGTAGTGAATTTTTTTTCCTGCGACTGAAAATTTTTCAATAATGAAATTTTATTTTTTTATTTGTAGATCTGGATTAGTTCTGATTTATATATTTGTAAAAAAAAAAAGAAATATGAGTGTTTTGTTATGTATTTGAAGAAAAAAATGACAAAAATAAAAGTTAATTATCTGAGTCTTCAATGGAAAAATGCCATTAATGGATGAAGGGAAGGCAAGGATCAGATTAAACATTTTGAGTTTTCTTTTAGTATAATAAGATTGAAGTTGGAATGATTTCAAAATAATGTAAAGATTCACCATATTCGAGCTAGTCATCGGTGAAGAAGATACTAATAAAAAAATAGAGAGACAAAGAGAAGAGAAGAAGATTATAAGAATAACTATTTTTTTAGATTAATTTGACCGGAGTGGAGGTCACCGGAATCATTTATGGAGCAGTGAAGAAGAGGAGTAGTAAAGAAGATGAACAGTGAAGAACAGATTTAAAAAAATAAAGAAATAAAAGAGAAAATTAAAAAAAAATTATGTAAATAGAATTTTGGCATATTTTCTTCTCTTAATCTCTCAAGGAGAGTGTATTAGAGGTTTAATAATTTTAGTTAAAAATAATCCAGGAGGCTCATATGACCCCTACAAAATTGAAGTATGGATCAACAAATTTGGACATAACTGAATTATGTTTTGAACCCTTTATATATATATATACACACGAAAAGAACAAGTTCATTCTCTATGTACATCAGTAAATTTTATAAATTCTCTATGCACCTAATTAAATTTTAAAAAAATTATGTGGATATTATTAGGTAATATATTTGAATTATAAAATAAATACCAAACAAAAAAAAGAATGTAAACTTCGATTTATTTTTAAAACTTATTTTGGAGATTTGCAAATGAAGAGACTGGCCTTTATAGCTCCTGGAAAAAACTAATAAGTGATGTAAACTATAATAAAGATTATTATTTGGTTTAATAATTTTATGAAAAATAATGTCATCATATTATTATATAAGTGGTTAGTCTTATAGTTGAAAGTTGATTTACGAATTTTACCTTTGTTATAAATTAAAATATTATACTTAATTAAATATTACATAATAATATTTTAATTACTTAAAGGTCCAATTTAATACATAAGAAGTTCAATGTACTGTCTATAAAACTTTTCTATGATCACGAAGGCTATTTTTTTTCTTTCATTTTCTTGCATTTTTTAAGAAGAAAAAAACTAAATTAATTCTCTTTAAATATTTGTTTTCTTCCTTTTGAAAGTAATGACTGAACATTATACTTTTAATTAACATAGAAGTTAGAAACGTATTTTTTTCAATTAATGAGAAGTTGAAGTGAATTAAATTAGTTAAGTCAGGAATGTGAAAGAGTTTTAACCATTAAACTTTGAAGCTACTATATAAACACACTTATGATTAGTCATTCAACATATGCTTCTGGCCATAAGCGGATACAATTTTCAGCTATATTCTCATTAAGTCTAGATTATTCAGTTTAATTTGCTTGATCCATTTGAATGATGATTTTTTTCTTCTTTAATGTAGGTGCTAGAAATGGTATAATTTCACGTAAAGAAATAATTTTGTTGTATATATGTGATTTGGTATCGGATGATGATAAATTCTTATTACTTTTAGATGTTGCAATGAAATTTTTTTTTTATTGTTATGTTTATACTATCAATTACAACTTTTTTTTCCAGCAAATCATATTGCCTCATCTCTTTATTCATTTTTCTAATCTTGATTTTATTATTATTTTTAAATTAGTTTTTTGATCGGGGATTTTATCAACAGTTTCGGATTGTTAAAATATTTAACTTCAGATAACTTGAAAAGATAAATGATTCAGGACTTGCCATATTATTGTTAGCTATTGATGATAGTGCATGTCTGCTTATAAACTGTTAAGCGTAACTTAGATATGTCTTATTTTGAGTCTTATATGTCTGCGTTGAAGGAAGGGGAGAAGCTGCTGATATTGAAGGAAGGAGCAGTTTGATAAGTTAGTTATGTTAGAAATTAATTGGTTAGTAGTTAGCTTAATTTTCATGCGGTACACATACACAACGTGCGTGTTCAAAAACTAGTATAAAAATATACACGGAGCTGTTATTTTTGAAATTAATGCAAAGGAATTATTAATGAAAAAACTCATTTAGAAATTATTTTATATTTTGTCTTCTTTCATTCTTAGGTTTCAAGTTTGCATTTTAATTAATGTGACTCTTAATACTATACTATAACTAATTTTGCTTTTACTTACTGATTTTTTTAACCGTCAATATTTTTTTATGGAAATAATTTTATGTATTCTATTTATTTTTCTCGAGTCAAATTCTCAACATTATCTTAACCAAAATTTAAATATTTAATTAAAATTATAATTTTTATCTAATAAAAATTTCATTTTGAAAAGGTAAGATATTGACCAGACATTTGATGTATAAATTTTTGTGTTTGCAGAATCATTAGCATTTTCACTCTTGTCAATCATTTCTTGTAAAGTATTGATATGAATGTACAAAATAATACGTCAATCCTTCATTTATATTTAAGTATGATAGAACGAAAAGATTGACTTGAATCTAAATTTCGATACAGATCAAACTAAAATTATAAAAAAAAAATGTAAAATAAAAAATGAAAATTTACATTACATCTTAATGTAATAGCTGACCTTCAATTTCTTTTACAAACAACTGATACTGTATTGGAGTATATTATCCCATGCCAATCTGACTTATTATATCCCAAGTTCATGATGATTTTTCATGAGGCATACAAGAAAAATCACTCTTTTAAGTAAAATGATCATTGGTCACAAGCATAGATATAAGAGAAATTATTCTTAAGTAATGATCTAATGTATTTTAAGATTTTACAAATAAGAGCGAGTTTATGCTAATTAGCCTCGGATAACAATTCTATATTAGTTCCTTTTGGAGACTAGTAAGACTATCAAATTGGTTATTTCTAGCCCAATTAGAAGCATTAAGCACACCCAAATGTCGCTACAAGTTGTTCGCCTATTTCTAACTCAAACTATTAGATGAGGTTAATGCCCCAAATTCTTGTTACTTTATTTTTTCCAACCTCGATTTTTTTTCTTTCGAGCCAAAATCACGGTAAATGGGCGAGTCCTAGGACTAGTTACTCCCTTAAGAAGCATTAAAGAACAAAAATAATTAAAGAAACATTAACTCACTCCATTAAAGATAAAAATCGTTTTATACATAAACAAAACACGAGATTTAATTCAAACTTTGATACTGAATATTCTCATAAATAATATTAATGTAATGAAATAAAATACCGCACACTTAGATATTCAAACATAGCAACAAACTAAAGAAATGAGTAATTAAGAAAGTGCTCAACCTAATTTTCGACCCCAATGTATGATGTGAGAATCCTAGCTCTCGAAAGGCTTGTAGTATGCCAAAGATAATATATTGTCACGTCTCACCTTGGGAGGCATGACTGGCTCCTGGTGCCCTACTAGGGTCTGAACTGGCCTGACTGAGCTTACACACCTCTGGTGCATGATTAACATTAAATCTCAAATCAAAAAAACAACGGGCTATATCTCGGCTAAAAACACAGTCCCCGATCGACAAGGCCGTATAGCCACCTGTAAAAGAAAATAGTTACCCAGAAACAGATAATAGTAGGGAATCCTATGCGGGTCGACAAGACCACCATGATGTCTAGTTATGACTGTAAAATAAATCCAGCATAAACTAAGCTATGGTCGACAAGGCCGCTAACTAACAGCTAAACAAGACCCCACACGGCCAACACGTAATATAAAACACATATGGACCCCACATGGCCAACAACAACTAGCCAAAGAGACTTAGAAACAGTCTGCAAGCCTCTAGGAGTGATATAGTGGTCGAGAAAGGGCCTCGACCTACCCATAAACTGTACACACACAAAAAAAGAGTCAACCTTCAAACTAAAAACTTCGAAAGAAAAGAGCCGACTGCACTGCTAATCTGGCTGAAACTAGGAAGGCCCTGATCTGCGTCTATCCGCACCTGCAAGTAAGTAATGCAGCGCCCTAGAAGGGTGTCAGTACAATATCTACTGAATATGTAAGACAGTAACTGAAAATAACTGAATGAATTGAAAGGAAACTGAAAGTAACTGAAAGAAAAGGATAGAAAGACTACCTGCATAGTTGAACTTCTTACTGTCTAATCTATTAGTAACTAATGCAACAAGAACTTTACTTGGCCCCCACAAGGCGGAAGGTACAACCAGTACAGAATAACCCATCCGGGGCCTCCATAAACCCTGGTGAGTACACTTCAATCTATATACCCCTAACGAGGACATACTGAGTCATCTAGAAACTATAGCCGACCTACCAGTCCCTTGGTCTGCAATTGAGCCCGCTCGGCCCCTGAACTATAGCTGTGTCTGAGTTCGGTGGACTCCTGATATCTGATGTCTGCACCCTGGGCACAATGATCGACAGGGGGTGTAATGTAGTGCCGATCGGCATAACAGTATTCCAGTCATGGAATGGACTGTATGAGGACCTTGGACCCCATCTTCGTCCCTTGTGGACAGCATACCGCTCCTTGGAGCGACGTCATCTCGCCCCTGACGGGCGTCTACACAGCTAGTAACCCTGGGGTTGGTCAGGGAAGGCTATACAGGCGTAATCAATCCCCAAACTAGACATGAAATATTGGTCTCGGCTAATAACAACAGCTAGCCATAATAGATATGCTTATGATCTTCTTACTGGGATTCAGACTGAGTTATAATACTAAAAAAACTAACTTGCCGAAGACATTGCCTTAACATACCTGGATTGCCGATTTCTGATTAGCTGGCGAGTCTCAATCCACATTCAATAGCTTTTTCTAACTGTAATCGTATTATTGGGAGAATGAGACTAGTTTCAGTACTAAATTCGGCAAAAATGATAACTTTTTATATAAATATTGACTATACTTCAACTCAATAGAACACGATCGAAAATGTATAATTTCTTGAGAGTTTAGAAAGGAAAAACTACTTACTTGAGGCCTGTGATCGTGTAAAAATTAGTTTGGAGTCATTCTGACAACTTTGACTCGGCAGGATTACGATTTGTCGGGCGAATTTCATGAAACTAACTCCGTAGTAATGCTTCCTACGGGTTTAAACTTTGATACCCGAAGTTAATTTGAATTCGGGCAGCGTTTGACAACATAAATGGAGGTAAATTAACTGAAAATACCGTATCTCTCTTCTCTAGCCACAGGGTCTGTTTAATTTGGAAATAATACCAATGAAAACATTGAACTTATATATAACTTGGGCGGTGGACACAGGGTCCGTGGCACGGACCCTAACGCGCTAATTCTGGGCCTTTCCACAGAGCCCAACGCGCTAGGGAGGGGTCTGTGACAGGTTGTCCCTTCGGGCAGCTAGTCCAGCCCCTTCCCTTGCAAGCTTGACTCCACGCTCATTCGACCTTTCCCCGGGTCCTTTCTCGTACGGTTGTACTCTAAAACTCTTAACTAATATACAAATAGGCCGACTAAATGTTAAAAACTTACAGGGTGTAACATACATATTTTCCGAAGCCTTGCTTTATAGATTCCCAATTTTCCTAAGTAAAATATGAATAAAACAACCCTAGATTTGCATATCTATCCGGTTTTTGCGTTTATAACCACTTTTGTTATTTTCTTTAATCTCACCTCTTTTTAACTTGTTTTTCACTTGGTATCTTCCAGATTACTTCTAAATAGCATAAATGTATAAAATTAAAGTAAACCATAATAAACCACCATTTTGTCAATTAAACATAACACAAATCTAAGCATAAAGAAAAAATAAATTGGTAAAATACCAATTTATCAAACTCCAAATTTAAACTATTGTTTGTCCTCAAGTAAATTAAAACAAACAATTTCCTTCAAAGGATTCAATTCAAAAGTGCACCAACATCATACCAAATCAAATACCTACTTTAAGCACAACACGACCTTGATTGGTACTAACAATTAATCCAAGACATATGAATCATCAACAACTTCTAAAAAAACTTCATTTTCGTTTCAAGTGCTCAAATATCAAGTTAATCAAAGTATCAATCAACTCATGCCTCATTATCACCAAACAACTTTCGTTTGTTCATTCCTCTCAATTGGATAATGGAACAAATTCATAATTCAAGTTATCATGTGCCCTCACAATCAAGAGAGTATCGTACACATCTAAAATGCAATTCAAAACACAAACAGAATATTAAATGAAAAGAATTAACTCTCTTTCAAAGATATTTAAATGCATATAAGTAGTATCATAAACTTGTCCTTCATGTATTTCTCCACTAAAAGTAAGCACGGTTAGTTCAAAATCAATTAGGACCTAAAGATTTGTAATGTAGATTTTTGATTAAGGTAGGTGTACAATTGGAGATTAATGACTTAAACCTCCCTAAGCACCACAATTTGCAACGACGAGTACACTTTCTTCAAAACCTCTCCACCCTTTTCTTCATTTTTCTTTCCATCACCTAATCTTTCCTTTATTTACAACTTTTTATTCTTCCTTCCTTCATTTTTTTTTGTGTATGTATGTTTTCTTTTTTCACAATAGTCGAGGAAGATTTCACTTTTTTTTCTCTCTTTTAAAAAAAATAATAATCTCACCTTTTAAATAACTCCAACGTCACAACTTTTTCAGCCATCACCTCCAAACTTAGGCTTTTAATTTATGTTTGCACTTGCAAAGCACTATGAAAAGTAGGGTGTCAAAAGATAGAACACTTCGAGAACAAAAAGGTAAAGCTTGTAACAAGGTTGCCAAAGAAAAAGGTTAAAGACTCAAAAGGGGTTGATTAGGAAAAATATGTACGAGTGAAAAATTTAAGACACAAAAATAGTTCAGAAAAGGTCTAACATCATTTCTGAAACCAATTTAGTCAAAAATTTTACCTTAAAATATACTTCAGGCAAGTTTTAAACCACAAATAGTGCAAAAGAACTTACAAAACTCTCACCATACATGACACATGCAAACTCAAGTGAAATAAATAAACTCAAAGGAGTCACTCGTAGCCTAAAGTGACTTCCTAGAGAAGTTAAGAGCCAAAGATTGAAAAGTCATAACAAAAATTGTTACTTCAATCATTTTGTTTTCTTTTTTCAAAGATCAACAATTCATATGTCAAGATATAAATCATGTTGGTACCAAGCAAGCCACAAATTGGCCAAGTAAAAAATCAGCACTCTAACCAATTTTACTTCTAAAAGTACAATATCATTTAAACAAGACTAATTCCCTTAGGAAAGTCGTTTAACTATTCATCATTCAAAAAAACCACTAAGAATTACTTTAAAGCACCTGATTAAAAAAAGATTAGTATTCTTGAAAGAAAATCGGACACAAAGAAAAATCAAGAATATTGCTATTAAAAAAATTAATTAATAAAATTAAAGAAGCTAATAATAAAATCAAATCATACTAATATAATGTCACAAATAAAATAAGAGCTACCAAATAATCATTAGTCAACCAAAAACCATCAGTTATAATCCATCATCACATATGACCCCCCATCACAAAAATATCTCAAAACAATTTCATTGTCCTCGCAAAGAAAAGATGAACTCCCTGAAGAGACATGTCGCTCATGTGTATACCCATTATTAGAAAACTTCCAGGTAAAAACACATGCTTCTTTTCATTTCTTCTGTTTTAGTATTCAAGCGTATATGCTTAAAATTTTAGTTAATTTTAAAACGTATTTTAGTCATATATGATTATGCATAATTATAAATGAAAAAAATTAAAAGAATATTAAATGAGTTTGTTAGAATTTTTATTATTTAAAAAATTGATGATTAAAGTCTGTTCTTTATGATACATAGAATTTATATTTTAAAATTGAGCTTATTTAGATGATTGAGGTTTATTATTCTTTATGATTGAGGTCGGTTAATCAGTCTATTTTTTAAAGAATAAAATTAAATACAGAAACCCAGAAAATCAATATTATTAATCATATTTTCTTCATATTCAAGAACAAACGGAAGGACAAGGTCAACATTACTTTAATTTTTATTATTATTTAATTAACTAAAAATAGTTCTAAAAATAAAATAAAGAAAAATGTTATTGTCCGCCGATTTTATTTTTATTCCACGTCGAGTATAAAACAAAAATGTAGACCTCATGGCGATTAATAAACCTACAGACGTCTCTCGGTGTAATATAAAAATGTAGACCTCATGGATCTCTAAATTTATTATCACATGTATAATATAAAAAAATGGATAAATAAGTGATTTTTAGTAGCAAACTCAGTTTAAATAAAAACATGAGAAGCAAAGTTAAAAATAAATATTTTTACTCTCTGGAGCGAATGGGTTGGAGTCTTCGAGAATTTTCTCTGCAATCACACCATTCCACCCCGTTTGCCCTCCCTAACTTCTACACATGATGGCAGTGATGGTGGTGGTGTGGTTTGTATTATTAAAATTATTGTGATTGCGGTTTAGCCAAATGTTACATAAAGTAATTGAAACAAGTGTTTTAAGGGTACAAGGAGCCTTGTTTGAGTAGTGAAGGAGTATTTTGATTGACATAATGATTTAGACCAATTTTCTATAGTGGTATAGCAAGTGTTATAGTTCTTGTATGAATTCTCCAAATTAGACTAGTGAGGAGGAAATAATTTTGGCTTTAATATTGAGCAAGTATTTATATTATTAGAGTGAACATTTTTAGAGAAAAGGACTTTTGATTTGTGAAAATTTATCTTGTTAGGTTATATAATTAACAAATAAACTATCATTAATAAGTATTATTATGATAATGAACACAATAATAAAATATAATAAAAGTAATGTACTCTGACTTTGAAACAGGAATTCAAATGTAGTGTTTTAAATATAGATTAACCAAGGGACACTGCTTAAAAAAGGTTAATTATCGTGTCACTTCTATTAGTGATGGCAACGTACAGGGAGTGGCGGGTTTATACTGCATGTGGAGCGACTGACTTTATTGTAATACAAATATATACAGCGAAAACAAATAATTAGGATTATACTTACATGTAATATAAATAATACATATAAAAAATTGTAATTAAATATTTAAAATTAATACTTATCTTTTAAAACGTGATCGTCATCATAAATTGAACCTTCAAGTATGAGCAAAACTCGTCGATGTGATCATCCTCCAGTTCTTCTGTCTTCTACTGTATGACCAAATAATACCATGTTGAGTTATGGATCCCACTCAATCATGTAATTAAGCTAAGTTGTTAGAGGTTAGTTTAGGTGGTTAGCATATTCGTTACAAGGATTTGAAGGTGGAGCATTAGTGGGTTAGTAGAGTGCGTATATATAAAGCATAGCAGCTAACTAGATAGATTAGAGTGTCATTTTTTCATTCTCTTCTCTGCATACTCAATGGAACAGTTGTTCTATATTTCTATGCTTTGCTTACATTAATGAAGCTTTTCAACATGGTATCAAAGCTATGATTAGCTCAGGATTGTTGTTAAAGACAGTACACCAAGGAGAAGAAGAATTCGAGTTGGAAGAGCTTCGATCTCCATATTGAAGAATCATTCACCTACTAGGCTATGAAGGTCTCTCAGATCTCTCTTCTAAATCTCGATCAGTATCAGCTATTTCAGAAGAAAATTGCTTGTATATACAATGGCAATTGCAGAGGAAGGAGTAACTATGAATGCAAGTGAATCTGGAGCTATGTATGCACAAGTCGAATAGGGAGCTGAGTTTGCACAAGTCGAACATGTCAATTCGAATCATCCTTTATGCATTCATCCGTCAGATATTCGAGGTTTAATTC
This sequence comes from Datura stramonium, assembly GCA_018107945.1. Taxonomy (NCBI): domain Eukaryota; kingdom Viridiplantae; phylum Streptophyta; class Magnoliopsida; order Solanales; family Solanaceae; genus Datura; species Datura stramonium. The sequence continues at coordinate 210,444 of JACEIK010000316.1, read as the reverse complement.
TCATCTTTACTCAGCTTCTGAGATCAGAAAATTACTCTCTATGGAGCAAATTTATGCATATTGTGTTGCTTGGAAAAAACAAACTAGGTTTTCTGTTAGGAAGATGCAGAAAAACATGCATCCTCCTGGTTTGTATAATTTGTGGGATAGATGTAATGCAATTGTTTTGGCTTGGATTATTGACGTTGTGTCAAAGGATCTATTAAGTACTATGATCTATGCATCTTATGCGCATAAGGTCTGGGAGGATCTAAGGGAAAGATTTGATTAGGTGAATGCTTCTACGACCTTCTACTTACACAAGGAGGTTATAACACTGACTTAGGGTACCTCTTTCATCTCTAACTACTTTCCTAGATTAAAAGAACTCTAGGATGAACTTGAGGCTCTAGTTCCTCCTCCATCATGCGTATGTCCTGAATCCAAGGAATATGTTGCATACCTTCAGTTATAGAAGTTGTGGTAGTTTCTAATGGGACTGAATGAGTCTTATGATCATGTTAAAAGTCATGTATTGATGATTGTTCCTTTACCTATTGTTAATCTGGCTTATGTTATGATTATTAATGTAGAGAGTCAGAGATTGAATGGCTCAGATAGTGTCTCAACTGTTGGCGAAAGTAGTAGAGATTCTACTGCTCTAATGAGTAACAAATTGACAAACAATAGCTATCATGGCTCAAGCAGTGGATATGGAAGCTCAAACAGTGGTTTTGGGGGGTCCAACAATGGATATATTGGGTCTAGCAATGGTCATAAACCTAGAGTTAACTAAGAACAAAGAGGTGCCTATGGGAAAGGTCATCTAGTCTGTGATTACAGTCACTTCAGGGGACATACCAGAGACAACTTCTAAACTAAATGGTTATCCTACAGATTTTAAGAAAAAGAAGCGGGGAGCAACATCCAATCACTGTAGTAATGTTGCTATGCAGGGGAATCAATCAACTACGTCACAAGTGTCTAACTCATCCTCAGACTCTTTTGCAGGAATGCTTGGAATACTCCACTCTTTACTTTTGACCAGTATAATCAGATACTGCAAATGCTGAGCAAGGGAAATGATGTTGATACTATTGCCAATGTTGCAACCACAGGTTCAATTGGTTCAGGTATTGTCACTGCTTTTATGACTAGGTTGAGTGGTAACAACTGGATAGTTGATACAAGAGCTTATAATCATATGGTTCATAGCTTAAATCTATTAAAACAGTGTAAGGAGATGATTGATAAACATAGAATTCAAGTCAAACGGCCTACTGGAGGTCAAGTCCCTATCAGTCATATGGGAAAATTTGTAGTGTTTAAAGACAAAATTGTAAAGAATGTCTTGTTTATACCTGAATTAAAGTATAATCCTCTATCTGTGTCCCAGCTAACTAAGGATCTGAGTTATACTGCTCTATTTTTCCCTGATTTCTGCATATTTTAGGAACTCTTCACTAGGAAGATACTGGGGATTGGTAGAGATTAGCATGGACTGTACTTGTTGAAGGGAGAATGTTCCAGCATATCACAAAATTCTACTGATAGTTTACTTTCTTTGTCCTCCTTGTCTGATAGTGCATGTTCCACCAATAATGTTGGACCTTGTTTTAATACTAGCTTTATTTCTGCTAAGAACACTAGTCTCTCTGTTAATCTGTGGCATGCTCCTGTAATTGTTCTCTAGAAAATAAAAGGCTTGAATAATGTAGTTTTACATGATCATCAATGTAATGTTTTTCCTATTCAAAATCAAACTAGGCTTCTATTTCTTGTTAGTACTACAATATCCTTTTGTATGTTTAATATTGTTCACACTGATGTATAGGAACCTTATAGAGTTTCAACACATGATGATAAAAGGTATTTCATGACTCTGGTAGATGATTTACCTGGATTTTTTTGATGCATAGTAAAGTTGATTCTATTACATTTTGAGAGACTTTATTCTTATGGTAAGGAATCAATTTGGTATTGGTGTGAAATGTTCTAGAATTTCTAATAGTATCAAGTTCTATAATGCTCAAGTTAGTGATCTTTTAAAGGAGTGTGGTATTATGCACCGAAGCTCCTAAACTTATACCCCTCAGCAAAATAGGGTGGTGAGAAGGAGACACAGGTCTATTCTAGATATGGCCAGAGCCTTTATATTTCAGGCATATATTTCTCTCAGTTTTTGGGGTGAATGTGTTTCTGCTGCAGTATATGTGTTGAATAAATTGCCTTCTGTCTTACTTAAAGGCAAGTCTCTTTTTGAGAATCTTTTTCAGAGAGTTCCAAATCTATAACATCTTAGAGTTTTTGGTTCTCTATGCTATGCCACTGATGTGAAGAGATCTAATAAGTTCTCTCCTAGAGCTTATCCTTCAGTTCATCTGGGATATTCCTCTATTCAAAAAGGTTATATTTTATGTGATATTACCTTCAAATATTTATTTATTAGTAGAGATGTTGTCTTCCATAAATAGCTTTTTCCCTTTAAAGAGGTGAAGCCTAACTCTCATCCTCTTTTCCCAGTCCTAAAATTCCTTGATGACCCCTCTTGTGGTAATTCTCCTACTTTCTCCTCTGAGTTCTCTACTATTTCTTTACCTTCTTCCTCTCTTCCTTCTCCTCCTTCCTCTTTCCAGTATACTATTATTCCCTCTCAGCTTGTTGTTCTCCCTTCTCAAACCTCTCTTGTTCCCTCTAGAAAGTCCTTTAGACCTTCCAAACCTCCTGTTTGACTGAATAACTATGTTATTCCTAAGTCCAGTTATCTAGATCCTATATCTTAGTATGTGTCCCATGATGCTTTATCCTCTTCCTATAAAGCTTCCTTTGCTGCTTTCTCTTATGTCAAAGAACTACCTCCTTTAGAGAGGCTTGTCAAGACCCAAAATAGGTAACTGCTATCTACGATGAAATGAAGGCACTTGAGGAGAATCATACATGGTCTGTTGTAGCTTTACCTCCTGGAAAAGTTCCCATTAGCTATAAGTGGGTGTTTAAGGTGAAATATCACTCTAATGGTCAAATTGAAAGATATAAGGCCAGGATGGTCGCAAAGGGGTACAACCAACTAGAAGGCTTGGATTACACTAAGACCTTCTCTCCTGTGGCCAAGATGGCCACAATGAGGTCTATTGTCGCTTTAGCTTCTTCCTCTGGATGGTATGTCTTCTAACTGGATGTCCATAATGTATTTTTGCAGGGTGATCTTCTTAAGGATATGTACATGCATATTCCGGATGGCTTTGCAACCCATGGGGAGATTTCTATGGCTTGCAAGCTCCACAAGTCTTTATATGGTCTAAAAGAGGCTCCTAGGCAGTGGAATTTAAAGCTGGCAGAAGCATTGGTGCAAATGGGATTTACTCAGTCTCACTATGACTACTCTCTTTTTACATGAATGATAGGTTGTGATCTTATTATCATCCTAGTATATGTTGATGATTTACTAGTCACTGGCTCTAATCTATCTCTCATTCAACAAGTGAGAAGAAGCCTTCAATAGAAGTTTAAAATGAAGGATTTAGGTGAGCTGAAATATCTTTTGGAAATTAAATTTTCTAGATCACATAAAGGCATTCTCATGTGTCAGAGGAAATATGCCCTTGAACTTATGTTTGAAATGGAATTGGTAGGAAGCGAGCTTGTATCCACTCCATTAGAATTCAATCACAATCTTACTTCCATTGAATTTGATGATAATATAGGTAGCAATGACACTGGCCAAGATAAGCCTCTTGATGACTTTGTGAAGTATCAAAGACCGGTGGAAAGGTTATTGTACTTAATCATGGAAAGACATGACATTGACTTTGCAGTTTAGGTACTCAGTCAGTTTATGTATTCACCTAAAAGATCACATGTGAATGTTGCATTAAGGGTGGTTAAATATGTGAAGGGAACAACTAGTTTGGGATTGGTCATGCCTAGTGAAAAGTGTTCAAAGCTGGTAGCCTTCTGTGACTCTGATTTGGGAGCATGTGTAGAGATCAGGAGATTTGTGGCTAGGTATATTGTGAAGTATGGTAAGGCCATAATTTCATGGAAATCCAAGAAGTAAGGGACAATCTCAAAGAAGTTCTGCTGATGCAGAATTCAGGAGTATGACATCAACAATTGTAGAAATAGTTTGGCTTGAGAGATTGTTCAAGGAGTTACGGGTTGATCTACAGCTACCCGTGTAATTGTTCTGTGTCAATAAAGCACCAATCCAAATAGCTGCTCATCCAATATTCCATAAGAGGACTAAACACATTGAACATATATTGTCACTTTGTAAGAGAGAAGGTCATTGAAGGGTTGATCCAAACTTTGCATATAGGCACCAAGGAGCAACAGGCAGGCCTGTTAACAAAAGGCTTATGCGAACCACAACATGGAGTTCTGATTGGCAAGTTAGGAATGAAAAATATTTTTCAATCCTTAGTTTAAGGGGGAGTGTTATGTTGTGGATCCCACTCAATCATGTAACTAAGCTAACTTGTTAGAAGTTAGTTTAAGTGGTTAGCGTGTTAGTTACAAGTAGGCTTGGGCATCGAGCCGAGCGAGCCGATCTCGAGCCGAGCCCAATCGAGCTAAGTATATACCGAGCTAAGGCGAGCCGAGCTTGATCCAAGCCTTATCGATCTTTAAATAGTACCAAGATGAGTCGAGTCGAGCCAAGCTCAACCGAGCTTTTCTACATTTTGACCGAGTCCGAGTTGAGCCGACTTTTTTTATCTAGATTTTCTTATATTTCTTATAAATTTTATTTACATAATTAAAACTTATAGTTCTCAAGATATTTTCTCAATGACGAAAAAAATTATACCTACCATAATAAAAGAATATCAAAGGATTATAAGTTGACAAATAACGAAATTTATTTTTTTAATTATAGAAAGAAAAATAAAGAGATAAGTGCCATTATATTTTTTAAAATATGAAAAAATAAAGCACATCTGACAACAACCAAATCGATGAATATATATTATGTTTGAGTTGACTTGATTTTAATAATTGAAAACTTGATTTGACATTGATTATTATCAAAAGTTGACCCAAATTGAATTATGAACACCCATACTCATAATAGGCTTAAGTTACATTGTGGTTAAAAATTTACCAACATTGAATAAATATT
>JACEIK010000316.1:189535-200872 GCA_018107945.1 Datura stramonium | reverse complement strand
ATATTAGAAATTTCATATACATAATACAAGTTTCTCACTCGTGTGCAAGAGTTACACCATATTCTGCTTTAGATCAAATCTACTTTTCAGAGCTGGTCTTCGAATACTTGAAGTAACATTGATAGCGAATGGGATTGCCATATCATGGACTGCTATGGAATGTGCTCGTTCAGCTACCATCTCTACTGAAATAATTTCTCATTTTTGTTCCAACTGATTTAGATAATACTACTTGAGAGTAGCTTTTTTTCGCCTCTGGTGAAGTAGTCTTTCAGTTTCACCCTATAATTCGACTGTTTCACCTTTACGTGCCAGTATGTTTGCAATTTGAGATTATACCTATAACATATAAAAACTAAGATCAAGTTGTTAATACTTGAGCAATAAAACAATAAAAGATTGACTATAAAAACTGCTAATTTCTAAGTTTCCAACAACGACGTCAAAAATTTGTTCGGTCGCAACTCATATGCAAGTGTACGTGATCGTTCAAGTAACAAATTAGTTAGTCTGGATATCGTTCCCACAAGACTTGTGATTTAGCAAATTTCGAATCAATTCTAATACTAAAAATTAAGACAAATGTTTAAGTAAACAAAGATTTTTGGATTTTTTTTATTATTGTATATATAAATAAATTAACTAAAAAACAAGTAATGTTTGGTGATCACATATTAGAGAAATATTCCAGGGTTACGGCTCTATGTAACATTCATATAAATAATTCGATTACATAAACTTGTTTGTTTATCTAGTTGTTGATTTATGAGGTTAATAACATTGTTAGATTCTTTTGAACCTTTAAACGTCTATCCAAATTGGTCCCACAACTACCTCGTTGAGCTGGAATGTAGTAAATCAATCCGAATGCATTTGTATATCTTCTTGTAAGTAAGACAATCTAGGTATATTCCTATCCTAGCCGCTAATAAACTCTTTATGTTAATAAAGAAAATATCTTACTCCCTGTATTCTTCGTTCTAACTCATGATCCATCTTCGGAGTTCATAATGAGAATAAATATGTATTTTAATGATCGCGAAGCATTAAAATAGTAAGCTCAAGAATGTATGAACAACTTATATGATAAGTCAATGTTATCGAATCAATCGTCTACTAAACACTAAAGTTTCTAGTCGTAACCCCAGAACAAGAGTTTTTAGCTACTCATTTTCTAACAAGAATTGATATTATTCATACAAAATTAAAGAAAAGAAAGATAAAAAATTAAGAACCCTAATAGTATGTTCTTCTCTCCTTGTGTGTCTTGCTAAAAAGTGATCAACCCCTTTTTGAATGCACACAAGTTATATTTATAGTAGTGGATTTAATCTTGCTTGCCTAGTTGGACTTGGATTTGACTTCTGACAAAGTTTGGTCAAATTACATTGCTCCGTGACGCGGACCTCATAGCATAGTCAGAGCTCCGTGACGCGGAGCCCCTTGTGTGAGTTGGCCAGATTCTAGTTCTCTGAAGTTTTGGAAAATATGCAACGTGGAGCTCAAAGCTCTTCCTCTCCTACGCGCCGCAGGTCACCTATTAGTCCATTTTAAGTTCAAAATGCTCCATATTCATTTTTTTCAACATTTTGGTTAAACCTTTGCATATTTTTCAATCTGCAAGCATATTAGCTCACTATCAAGATAAAGCATAAAAACATAGTAATATACACAATCCTTATCCTCTAAACATGGTTAACCATAGGTAAAATACGGCAAACAAGCGTATAAATACACCTAAAATCACTTGTGTTCCCCATAATGACACATCTTCCAAAAGGTTTCTTAGCCACTCGGCTTCTTGCTCTGCCGCTCTAGAGCAATGAATTCAAATTTTATGGAAGAACATGCTATACAAGTCTGTTTGAAAGACTTCCATGAAATGGAATCTGCACCCAAAGTAAACATTTAGCCATTGGTGGAGGTAACTTTATCATTGTTAGTCACCCAATTTGTATCATAAAAACCTTCTAAAACAATAAAAATTTATTAAAATGCAAACATCAATTCATATATAGTACCTCTCAAATACCTTAACAAACGATGAAAAGAATCCAAGTGTTCATTATTGGGATTAAGAGTGTATCTACTCAAGCTGCTAACAATATAAGCTATATCAGGTCGAGTATAATTCATGAGAATATTACACTTTCAATTATTTTAGCATATTCATCTTGAGACACACTAGATTTTTTATTCTTTCTCAAGTGTATGCTAGGATTATAAGGAGTTTTTACTGAAACTACATCAAAACAATCACACTTTTTCCACATCTTTTAAATATAATTAGACTGACACAAAGAGAAATCATTAATAGTTCTTTTGATTTAATCCCTAAAATCATATTTTCCTCTCCAAGGTCTTTCATTTCAAACTTAGAAAATAAAAAATTCTTATTCTTCTCATTAACAACATTCACATTAGGGCCAAAGATTAACATGTCATCCACATACAAATATATAATAACCCAATCTGATCTTATCATTTTGGTATAGATGCATGTGTCAGATGAATTTACAACAAAACCATCATCCACTAATGTGACACACTACTGCTTAAGTGTCTGCTTTAGGCCATACAAGGATTTTCTTAATTTGCATTCTTTATCTTTCTGTCCAGGGACCACAAAAGCCTCAAATTGAGTCATATAGATCTTTTTATATAAATCACCAATTAGAAATGTCATTTTGAAATCCATTTTGGTGTACCACTAAACTAAGAATATCTAAAGCAAATGAGTCTTAATGGTCAAATTCTAGTCATGGAAAAATAAGTATCACTGTAACTAACACATTTATTTTGATTAAAGCCCCTAATCACAAGTCTAGCCTTATATTTAACAACTTTACCATATGGTCTCAAATTCTTCTTAAATATCCATTTTCCACTTATGAGTTTACAACCTTTAGGCAAGTCATAAAAGTCCCACGTGTGATTAAAAACAATTATGTCTAACTCACTTTTAATGATCTCTTTCCAAAATATCACATCTGTTGATCTTATTGCTTCATCACAAGTCTTAGGGTCTTCTTCTATTAAGTAGATAGACACTAATTCATTATTTAAAGTATCAATGTCAAAATTTTCAATCAAGAGGTAGTGATATAATTAGGACTAAAACTAGTCTCAATTCTACGTCTTTTACGCATTCTAAGTTTATTTTCATGCTTATTAGCATAACATCAAAAGAAGGAACAACATGAGAATTAACAAACATATATGTAGAAGCATTATTTTGCACATCACTAGGCACATCATTTTTCAAAAGAAAAGCATGCTAAAAAATTTCTGCATCTCTAGATTCACAAATAGAATGATCATTTAAAGACATAAATCTATATGCATCACTATTTTGAGCATAACCAGTAAAGACAGTTTCAAAAGTCTTACAACCTACACGTATCCGTTTAAAATCATGTAGACCAACCTGTAACACCCCAGATCATTTGAGCGATAAATCTGTACTTTAGAGGTAGGACTAAGAGTCTTAATAAGCTAAGGAGAAAGTGTTATGAGGTATTTGAGTCACTCTATGGTTATACTTAAGATTGAATATCAATCAAGTTGTTGAACGAAATTCAAGCAAAAGTTATCGCAAACTTCTTTCTTGAAATTCTCTTAAATTTGGGTCAAATATCTCGAGGTTTTTATTCCAAACTATAAGGATTTAGGGAAGCTACAACCTATCAAATTAAAGGTCTATGAGTCTAGTTCTCAATGCATTAAAATTTTCATCAATCCGACTTCATAGTAGAGAGATATTCACATTTTCTCGAGACTGCACAAGCAGATACGTCACAAACGGGTTGAGGTGGTGGAGGACTATTTAAGTCCCTTGGTCGGTGGATTGGATGATTATCCAAATTTTCAGAAGGAATGTTGTCTTAAAATCTCTCCGAATCTTGCCTTACATGTTCTTGATGGTTTTGAGGCTAGAAGTCATGGTTCAACATGGTTTTGATGTTGAAAAATCGAAAATCACGTGTAACTTATATTTTGGTGTATTTTCTTGACCTTTGGTGGTTGTTTTGTGGTGAAGCTGTTGGTAAGAATTCTTTATTTGGGTTTCTATAGTTTTTGAAGTTGGTTACATGTGGGTTAATGACGTTAGGTTGTTGTCTCGGAGTTTCTACCGTTGAATTCGTATGGATCTTGTCGGGTAAGCTTCATTTGTCTTATTTCATTATTGAGTTGTGTAGGCTGCCTTTTGGTAGTAACTTGGGATTATTTTAGGCAGTAACTTGATGCCTATAAGGGTGGAGGTTTAGCTTAGTCCAGATTCTCCAAAAATCCAAGGTATGTTAGGTTTGTCCCTCCCTTTATCAGCATAAATTTCATAGTCGTTGTCATCGGTGTTGACGTGTGTGTTGGCTGTTTTGTGAAGCTTTGTGTTATGTTGTTACTTGAATATGGTGCTTATGTTTATATATGATAAGTGTGGGTATAAGGTGCTAGTTTGGTTGGTGGCTCGGACTTGAGTGTGGAGAATCATAGTCATGGTAAATTTTTAGGCTCGTGTCGAAAGGTCGTGTGTGAGGCGCGTGTTTCTTCTTGCAATTTATAGACTGCTTATGTAAATAATATTAGGTGATGATATTAACAATTTAATGAGGGTTTATATTGGTTAAGGTCAAAGTTTGTGACGATCTTTTATTATATTAAAGTCGGCGGTCATGTTGGCTGCGTCGATGACACGTTAACGATCGTGGCGACACTTGGGTTGGCTTGATCGTGTCCCTTGTTGTTAGTGGTGAATAGAGCGACTTGTGGGCTTCTTGTAAATCTTGGGGATAGACTGGTTGGGATGATGATACTTAGCTCAGTTAGTGGCTCGTTAGTGGACGACTATACGTGTGAGAATAATACTATGTTGTGATAGTCGGTTGGTAGGATTTGAGGGCCGGTTGTGGGATGTTTGAATATGTATTATTATTTTTATTGATTTTTAATGTTGTGATTGTGTTGGTGTGTTTATATGTTGAGGCCCTTGAGATTCGTAGATACCCAATATTGAGAGTAACTCCGATAGCAGGGTTGAGTACTAAGGGTAGAACAATCGGCCTATGGTTGAGTTGAGTTTGCCTCCCATAAGGCCATTCTGATACATGTAAGATGTATGAATACATGCATGCCTCCATAGCGCCGTATATGTCTGTTCTAAGCCTTTCTGGGATCACGATTTGGCTCTCCCAAATGGATGGAGCTCTACTAACTATGCACAGCTAAGAGAGAGTCCATCAATGCTTGTTTGATGATCTTGATTGACTGGTGTTTACATTTAATTTGCTTGGCATTATATTGTGATTGTTGCTTGTGTTATATGTTATCTGGTAGTAGTGGATGCTAGATGTTGACTAGTGTTAGCTGTGGTCGTTGAGAGGTCTAGAGGTGATGGAAGGTGAGCTCTGTCGGCTAGGTGTTACTTATTGTTGTTTACTTGCTTTGGACTTGTGGCGATTATGGGTGTCAAGTAGGTTCTGTTTGTGTATTTTCTTGTACTTGCAAGGCTTTTGGGCCAGGTAGGTTCTATGTGTTTACTTAAATTGAGTTTCTCTGCCTGCGATATCTGGTATATCTGTTGATCTCTAATTTGAGTCTTGTAGTTGTTCCCTCCTTTCATACTCGGTACATTATTGTACTGACGCCCTAGTTGAGGCGTTATATTCATGCCTGCAGGTGATGGTGAGTTGGTAGATCAAGTTCTTGGGTGTTGAGTGGAGTTCCAGCTGAGTTGGTGCGCTCCAGGTCATTCATAGTCGCTAGATGTTTGAGTTATGGGTAGTTCGGGGCCCTGTCCCAATTATTTCATTACTATTGTATTCATAAAGGCTCGTAGACATCGTTGCGTCGTTAATATGTTATTGAAGTCCAGGTCGGCCTGACTGTATATTTGTTTTCCATTATCTGGATTTGACGGCCTAATGTGTATTGATTGGTTGGTCTGTGTGCCAGCTTCTGTTTTAGTCTGTCATTTACTCTGATTTAAATTGTGTTGTGATGCCAAACCTCATCGGTTCTGGCTTATTGTAGTTAGATTGGTGGCAGGGTATACTCGATCAGGTGCAACAAAGGTTGCCAGTCATACCCCCACGGGTTTGGGGTGTGACAGACTTTGTATCAAAGTAGTTCGTGCCCTATGGAGTCTATGATCCATGTCTAATNATGGAGTCTATGATCCATGTCTAATAGAGTCTTGTTTATGTGTGCATTGTGCAGTATACTTATAAACAGGAGGCTACAAAATATTTAGGATTGTTATCCTTCTTTCTGGATCGAAATCGTGCGAGAATTCAAATGTCGTAGGAGTCAGGTCTAGACTCACGTTTTCTGACTTGTGCAAGGATGCTTGTAACTTGATGAATTATAGCCGGCTAGTGGCTAGACATGGCGGCAGGTAAGATTCTTATTTCTATTATGGTTATAGTCGTGCCGCGCTTTGGCATGGTTCAAAGTTTTGTTGGTTGGAGTTGTTTGTGTAGACGTGTCTTGTAAGGCTATATCGTGTTGTGATAGTGTTTGGGTTGAAATCTTGCATGTCGTCCAACATTCGAGAATGAATGTTTCTAAGGAGGGAAGGAGTAATGGCCCAGATAATTTGAGCGATAAATTCGTACTTTTGAGGTAAGACTATGAGTACTTAATAGGATAAGAAAGAAGTGTTATGAGGAATTTGAATCACTCTATGGTCGTATTTTAGTGGACGTCGATCAATTTGTAGAATGAAATTCGGCAAAAGTTATGGCAAACTTCTTTTTCGAAATTCTCACAAATTTGTGTTAAATGTCTCAACGCATTTCTCCCAACCTATAATGAGTTAGGGGGACTACGACCTATCAAATTAAAGGTGTATGAGTCTAGTATCCAGAGAATTAAACTGTTCGTCAATCCGACTTTGAAGTAGAGAGATATTCATATTGTTGTGAGACTATATAAGCAGGCACGTCATAAATGGGTTGAGGCGATGGAAGACTATTTAAGTCTCGGTTGGTGGATTGGATCATTATCCAAATTTCCAGAAGGCATCTTGTCTTAAACTCTCTCCAAAGATTCTCTTAAATTTTCTAGATGATTTTGGGGTTAGAATCCATGGTTCAACATGATTTTAATGTCGGTAAGTCGGGAATCACGTGTAACTTGCATTTTGGTGTCTTTTTCGGGACTTTGGTGGTTGTTTTGTAGTGAAGATATGGGTAAGACTTCTTCATTTTATTTTCCATGGTTGTTGAGGTTGGTTATAGGTGTGTTAACGCTGTTAGGTTGTTGTCTCAGAGTTTCTACCGTTGAATTCGTATGAATCTTATCGGGTAAGCTTTATTTGTCTTTTTTTTTGTTGAGTTGTGTTGGCTGCATTTTGCAGCAACTTGGGCTGCTATTAGGCAGTAACTTGTGCTTATAAAGGTGGATTTTATCTTATTTCAGGTTCTCCAAAAATTTAAGGTATGTTAGGCTTGTCCCTCCCTTTGTTGGTATGAATTTCATAGCCGTTGCCGTTGATATTGACGTGTGTGTTGGTTATTTTGTGAAGCTTTATGTTATATTGTTATTTGAATCTGGTGCTGCTATTTATATGATGATAAGTGTGGGTATAAGGTGCTAGTTTGGTTGATGGCTCGCGCTTGAGTGCAGAAGATCGTAGTCATTGCATATTATTAGGCTCGTGTCGAGAGGCTATGTGTGAGGCGTGTATTTCTTCTTGCAATTTATGGGTTGCTAAATAATATTAGGTGATCTCTAATCTGAGTCTTGTAGTTGTTCCTGTTTTTCATACTCGATACATTATTATACTGACGCCCTAGTAGGGGCACTGCATTCATGCTTGTAGGTGATGATAGGCTGGTAGATTGAGTTTTTGGGTGCTGAGTGGAGTTTCAACTGAGTTGGTGCACTCCAGGTCATTCGGAGTCACCGAATGTTTGAGTTAAGGGTAGTTTGGGGCGCTGTCCCAATCATTTGATTACTATTATATTCATAGAGGCTCATAGAAGTCGTTGTGGTGTTAGTATATTGTTGAAGTCCAGGTTGGCCTGACTGTAAAGTTGTTTTTCATTTTGTGGCTTTAATGGCCTATTGTGTATCAATTGATTGGTCTGTGTACCAGCTTCCGTTTTAGTCTATCATTTACTCTAATTTAGATTGTGTTGTGATGCCAAACCGCATCGGTTCTAGATTATTGTAGGTAGATTGGTGGCAGGATGTGCTCGATAAAGTGTGGCAAAGGTTGGCAGTCATGCCCCTCCGGGTTTGGACTGTGATAGAACAACCTTAGCCAAACATCCCCACACTTTTAGAAATTTCAAGTTAGGGGGAAAACCTTTCCATAACTCATCTAGGGTTTTATTCAATTTCTTAAGAGGGACTCTATTAAGAGTATAATATGCAGGCAAGACAACTTCCCCTTACATGTTATCAAATAGACTCGAGTTTAAAAGTATAGAGTTCATTTCCTTAAGGGTTCGATTTTTATCTTCGCCTACAACATTTTGTTAGCAAGTATAGGAAGCACTAACCTCATGTATAATATCATTTTTCTCACAAAAAACTTCTAAAGTTTTAGTATTTTATATGCCGCCCCTATCAGGTCTAATTTTCTATATAATAAATTTTCCACTTCTACTTTATATTTAAGAAATATGTTTTTAGCCTCATCTTTAGACTTAAGAAGACATATCTTAATGTATCTAGAAAATTCATCAACAAAATTAATGTAATATTATTTCCGCCTTTGCTAACAGTGTTCTTGATATCTGCTAAGTCTGAATGTACTAATTCAAGCAATTCGGTCTTTCTACTAGTAACAGATTTGAAAGGTTTCTTGGAATGCTTTGCTTCTACACATATAGGAAAATTAGAAAAATCATCATGTTTTATCATAGAGATTAATTTCATTTTTTAAAGTCTTTTAATACAAGCAAAATTAACATGACCTAGTCTATTGTGCCACAAATTAACAGACTCAACAATATAAGCAAAGTCAGAAATACTTGTATTATTGATGATCTCTTGAATACCATTCAGTACAAATAATTTTCCACTAAGATACTCCTTCCCAACAAAGTCTCCTCCATGAGAAATAATTATTTAATCATCTTTAAAAATAAGTTTAAGGCCTTTTTTTTAGAAGTACTCCAGAAACTAATTTTCATCGGAGGGAGGGAACGTACAGAACATGTTCAAGGCTAAAGTTTTTTCAGATATTAATTTAAGTAAAAAATTTTCTTTACCCATACTCCAATAGTAGTGGAGTTACCCATGTAGACACACTCTCCATTAGTAGACTCCTCAAAGTTATGAAACAACTCTCTGTTCGTGCAGAAATACCTTGAAGTGCCCGTGTCCAACACCCAATTAGTCTTGTTAGCCACCAGATTTGCCTCTACTATTTCAACAGCAATTACTTCATTACCCTCGGTAAGATGAGTTTGGATATCACCTTGTTCTCCCTACTTCAACTTTTGCCCTTGTCTTTGATAGCACTTGGTAGTACTGTGGCCAAGTTTTTCGCAGGCAAAACAAGGTCCTTTGACTTTTGGATTTGGCTCTCCAGCTTGTTCAAGTGATTTTTCTTCTTCGTATGTCCCTTTTTTGGGACATACTTGTGTTTGCCTTTCAACCTATCTGTCATAACAATACCAAAAGATTCCACAAGATTAGCTTTAGAAGAATTAAGGGAAAGAGCTTCCATCTTATCTTTGAGACGATTTGCCTCTTTAGTCCTCATGTGACTAATTAGTTCTTGGAGAGTCAAATTCTTTTTCTTATGCTTCAATTGATTTCTGTAATCACTTCAAGATGGTGGAAATTTTTTAAGCAGAATGTTAGCCTGAAAAATCTCACAAATCTTCATTTCCTCGTTGAGAATATTAGAGTCAAGTTCTCATACTCGTGAACTTGTTCCATGATTGGCTTATTGTCAACCATTTAGAACTTAATTCACTGTCCGACAATATAATTTTTCTTCCCTGCATCATCAACACCATATTTCTTTTTCAAACTGTCTCATATTTCCTTTTGAAAATTTATAAGCAAAAAATAAATCAAACAAAGGATTAGTCATATGGTTCATAAATTTCCTCTAATAGTTCTGTTGTTTTTTTCAAACTTCTTTTTACTAGTATCATCAATAATTACAATAGTGCTAGAACCAGTAGTACTGTTAGAATCATTAGTAGGAGGCTCATTAAATATAGCATAATCAACTTCTAATGTTAAAAAAATGAGAAGTTTCTGGCGACTAACGTTTAAAATTATTTTCGTCCAAAGCTTTAAGTTTAGACATATCAGAAATAGTTTTGTTTAGGAAAGTACTCATTTATTTATATTGTATTCGTGTAAATCGCTTTCAAATTATAAGAAAAAAATACTACAATATTGATACCCAGACAGAAATTAAAAACGGTAAATAATTTATTACAAATATTGTCGTGGTAAGCCACTGTTTTGAAAGTGATTTCGGCTCGAATTCGGTGCAAATTATTAAGGCCAGTCATTCCCCCAATGTTCCATTACTCTTCCAAACATGTGCACTCATTGCTGGAAGTTTGAAGTTGCACAAATACGATTGCCAAAAAATTCAGTAAGAAAGAAAGTCAAGGAATGATAGATTATTTTAGAAAGAAAGTCAATAAGGAGATAATATTTCTTTCTGTGTGTATTTATCATAAAGAGAAGACAGCCATATATATATAAGTATAATAAATTGAACGTTATGGTAGGAAATGAAATAATTCATCTGTTAAAAATATAATGGCTGAACAAATATTTTTTCATTAAGGCCATACGTTATGATTCTCACAAAATATTTAAAGAATTGTGGTAATTTGAATATTTTGCATAATCAATTCTAAAGAGATGAATGCAGTAAATTTTGCTTTGCATTCTTATTCATTAATAAAAAATGCCAACATCTTTGACTCCCATTCTCTAATTTATAGAATATTTAAGCGGTTAATTTTTAAAGTTTTATTGAAACTTTGCTTATAAATTAAAGGAACAATACTTATAATGTTGGATATTAACTTTGTGCGTATAAGTTATGCTGAATTTTATTTTCTTTATTGTTATTATTAGGTTTCATTATATTATATAACAATAAAAATAAAAATTTCAGGACGGCTAAAAAGGAAGAAATGGTAATATGTATCGTAATGAGTTAAGAAGAAAGGGGCCGGGGAAGAAAAGAATACGTACGTGTAAGAATTAAATATAGTTCATCTGAAATTTGAAAAAATTTAGTTTAATTTAGATTATTAATATTATTAAGTTGTTAATTTAGATTCTTGATATTGATTTTAAATTTGTATATGTGCATTAATAATTTAATAATTAGAAGAATTTTAT
>JACEIK010000316.1:177559-189379 GCA_018107945.1 Datura stramonium | reverse complement strand
ATTCAACTTACTTTTAGGGGATGTTCATTAGATAATTATTAATTATTAAATAATAAAATCTAATTATCAATATAAACTAATATGTAATCTAATTTGTAATTGAATATATATGTATATTTTTGTAAATGAATCATCATCTGTGGATATATAATAGAACTAATTAAATTCGTGGGACATGAGAGATGAATTTGTTAAGGGTACTAAAAGATATATCACACATGCAATGCCATTTTACCCTTTTCAAACTGAAGGGTTGATTAGGTGTCCTTGTATGGATTGCAATTGCATGAAGTTTTTTAAATCAGAAAAAGTTAAGGTTCATATCTATCCTAATAAGTTTAAGAATAAATATTTTGTGGGGACTGAACATAAAGAGATAGATGGGGTGAATGATATATTTCATAATTTTCCTATGGACAAAGTAGTAGGTCTTCACATGAAAATAGTGTTCAACATGATAGGATGCATGAAATGGTCAATGATGTTTTCGGGATACACTAATAGATAGAACCTAAAGAGTATTTTGAGAAAACTCTCAATGAAGAAGCAATGCGCTTAAACTCTCAATGAAGAAGAAATGCACTTTTATCAACAATTAGAAGAGGCTAGTAGTCTACTGTGTTTAAGGAGACTGCCTTTTGTGTTATCTGTTGCAGTTACACTAATCAATATCAAATCATATTGAAGAGTTCTTCAAATTTTTATGGACTCTATGGTTGGCCTCTTAGGGGAACTAATTAACTCGGAGTTCAATATACCTAAGAATTTCTATTAGGCAAATAAATTAATTTTCAAGTTAGGATTGTCATATGAT
Organism: Datura stramonium; assembly: GCA_018107945.1. Taxonomy (NCBI): domain Eukaryota; kingdom Viridiplantae; phylum Streptophyta; class Magnoliopsida; order Solanales; family Solanaceae; genus Datura; species Datura stramonium. The sequence goes on along the minus strand of JACEIK010000316.1, from coordinate 188,565 downwards.
AGAAATATAGAATTCATTATTGTGAAAATAATTGCATGTTGTTCTATTAGAATAATGGTTATCTAGAAAATAGTAAGTTTTATGGACAAACTTGTTTTAAGTGTAGACCTGGTCAGAAAATGGTTCTAGTCGAGGCGATGCATTATTAACCTCTTATACCTAGATTAAAGAGGTTATACACTTCGATGAGTTTTACTCCTCATACGAGATGTCATTATGAAAATGGAAGGGCACCTAGTGTTATGTGTCATCCATTAGATGTAAAAGCGTGGAAACATTTTGATAGAGCTCATCCTGATTTTGATAGTAAATCAAGAAATATTTGATTGGGCTTGTATGCAGATGGTTTCACATCAATCTCAATTTTGTGTTACATATTATTCTTGTTGGCATGTAGTCCTTACTCGTATAATCTTCTACCCAAGATGTGTATGACAAGTCCCTACATATTTCTAAGTTATATTATTTTGGCTCCCTTAATTAAAAAGGTTTGATTGATATTTATCTGCGACTTTTGGTAGAAGAGTTAAAATAGTTGTGGTCTGAAGGGGTAAAGACATATGATATATCAACTAAGCAAAATTTCATTTCGCGTTCTTCTTTAATGTTGAATATTAATGATTGTCCTGTGTATTGAATGATTGATGAAAAGTTAGTTTGCCCGTATTACATGGAAAATTGTAAAGCATTCACTTAAAAATATGGCCATAAAAATTTATGATTTGATTCTTACACTAGGTTCATGTCAATAAATCAAGAGTTTAGAAAAATTAAATATGCATTCAAAAAGAATAAAAGTAAAAATGATCTATCACCTTCGTCATTGTCAGGAGAAAAAATTTGGGAGAGAGTTCGTCACTTGCCCAAGGTTACAGAAGCTACACCTTCTAGACTTTATGGATATTGTCTTGGACATAATTAGACTAAAGATAGCATATTCTGGAAATTGTCATATTGGAAGGATAATCTTCTAAATATAATCTTCATGTCATGCACATTAAAAAAAATTACTTTGATAATTTGTTCAACGCATTGATAGATGTTAAGGACAAGGCAAAGGATAATCCAAAAGCTAAATAGACTTAATGGAATATTGTAAGAGAAATGAATGATGGTTGCAGGAATCATAGAATAGTAAAGTGTTTAAGCCCAAGACGAGCTATGCATTCACAGTGGATGAGAAAGGAGAGATTTATAAGTGGGTTAAAAATTTGAGGGTGTCTGAGGGCTATGCTTCAAATTTGGGAAAGCATGCAAATATGAATGAAGGAATATTGTGTGGTATAAAAAGCCACGATTGTGATGTTTTCATGAAAACTTTGATTCCTATTGTATTTATCCGTCCACCTAATAGGATATGGAAACCAATCATAGAGGTAAGTTTGTTCTTCAAACAACTATGTTCTAATATTTTGTGGGAAGGTAACTTAGTAAAGATGGATTAGAATATTCCTGTCATTACACTAAATTGGAGAAGATCTTTCAATGTAGCTTCTTTGATGTGATGGGACATCTTCCAATTTACCTCGTACACAAAGCGCGCCTTGAGGGCTCAGTTCAATACAAGTGAATGTATCCATATAAGATGTACTAATGCTAACTTAATTTACCTCATTGATTAAGTTACGTTTTCTTCCGTTATTACTAACATGAAATTATATATGACTATTGTCAATTGCAAGAAAACTATTAAACAAAGGTATAAGATTGACGGATATATCTGTAAAGTTTATCTTGCAAGAAAAACTGCTCAATATTATTTTTAACGTCTCTAATTTGATAAAATATTTATGCGGCTAATTTTTAAAATTTTGTCGAAACTTTGCTTATAAATTAAAGGGACAATACTTATTATGTTGGATATTAACTAAGTGTGTGTATAATTTATTTTTTATTGTTATTATTAGGCTTCATTATATAAAGGAAGAAATGGTAACATATATAGTAAATGAGTGAGAAGAAAGAGGCCCGGAAAGGAAAAAAATATGTACGTGTAAAAATTGAATATAGTAATTTTTATTTATAGATGGAATGAATGAATGGAATTGAATATAGTATTTGTGATTTACATAGTATCGAGAGAGTAACAACAATGAAGAGGGGAACTAAGTATAAGATACTACACAAATTGCCATTCCTTTTTCAGTATTTGATGAATAATGGGATAGTAACTCCAACTGCTATTACCATAACTATGGAAACAAGAACAAGAGTAATTAGAAACTGAAGAAAACCACACATTTCTGCGGAGAATCTTGAAATTCTTGGAGGGGAAGAGAGAGCAGATTTTGAGTTTTTGAATTGTGATATACGGAATTAATCGTAGAGTATTTTGGATTGATTAAATTCTCTCATATCATTATATAGTGTATTTCTGTAGCATAGTCACGTTATCGAATGACCTGAATCTCATTTGTAGAATTTTATATATAAAAATTACCGGTGATTGTCGATTTTTTTTTAACCTCAAATATTTACTAATGACGGATGATTGTCATCACATTTTGGAGCATAGCCACGTTTATCAACGGAGTTGAATCTTATTTGTCTAATTTTATTATTTAATATATATGAGAAAATTTTTATATATGTACTACAAGTTGCTACTTTTCTCATGTCAATTTAATATATATATGTCAAAATTTACATGAATTAACTCTCGATACACGACACATGACAATTAATATGCGATGTAAGATGGAAAGTGTAAATATATATTTAAATTAACAAAGCATTTTTTACTTTATAGTATAATAGATAGTTTTTCATAGTATAATAAATATTTTATGCCATCAAGTGAAGCTAACTTACGCAATAATAGATAGTTCGTCGTAGTCTAACATGAAAATAGAATAATTACTTACGATAACGGATTAAAATAACTAATAAAAAATTCTTAATAATATCATTATGTACAACTTAAATTCTTTTTCTAGACTTCCAAGAATTAAATAGTAATATTTACTCATAACAGCCCCTTCGAAATAGTGTCCTTTAATAGATAATGCTCGTTTAAACATTATTAAGGAAAAACTGAAATTTTTTAGTGAAAGAAAAAAATTGCACATTCCTAGTTGCTTCATTATAAATTTTATGACGAAATATTTGATGGAACAAAATTGTATATAGGAAAAAAAGTATAACGTGTAGCTTATTTTTCCTTGTGAAATCATCACTAGATAATATATCTAGGAGATTACATATTTTAATCTCTCAGATATTAACATTCACTATACCTTAATGAATTGATCATAATTATCACTTGAACGAATTTATTAAAAATTTCATTTTACCATTGTGTTGACATTCAAATGTGAATAAATATTTTAATTAAATGCATTTTCTTTCTATTTTCTTTAATGTATCATCTTTTAAATTGAGCTATATATGCATGAACCATTATCTTTCCATAATATTGTTGGAATCTCAATCTTTTTTTTCAAAATATATAGTGCCATAAATCTCAATCGAACATAAACCAAACAAAATGAATTTAACTAATTAAAATAACTTCGACAAATACACTCATATTTTAGCAATGCAAGGAAAACAAAAGACGGGAGGATCAAAATTCAATTTGTGCAAAAGTTTAATTTTTAAAAATCAAATACACTTCAACTAAAACAACTTTTCATTTGATTTGTGAAAAGAAAACAAATTATAAAGATAAAAGAAAAATAGAAAAAGCTAAAAAGACATTGAGGGTAATAAAATTACAATGTTCTCATTGATTGAGCATTAACTAACCAAGTTATTGCATGTGAGGCCTCTATTTTAGGGTGATTTTTAATTTTTGCTCTTCAAGTTGGTGGTGTTTAATTTTTATCTTTCAGTATTTTAAGTAATAAAAATGAGATAAAAATACCTCTAATATTTTAAAAAAAATCACAAGACAAACGAAATTCGCAAGACAAAATAAAATGTCAGGTACGAGTTAGTCATATAAGGCACAATTCATGTTACTGAACTTATGATTCAAGGAACAAGTTATGCCAAGGCTTAAGTTCAATGTATAAATTTCTTAAGGCATAATGTTCTAAAACTGAACTTATGCCCCAAGGCACAACTTCGTGTTGCTGAACTTATGCCCAAGTTAGAAGTTCATGTTACTTATGCGCAAATCAGAAGTTCATGCTACCACTATAAAAAACTGCCTAAAAAATGAGGGCCAATACCAACGGACTACATCGGTTTATTGGGCAAAACGGACGGACTGATATTTCTCGAAATTTGGCTCGCCAAAAATAACAAATTGACGGATAGTATCGTTAACACCGAGTAACGTTCGGCGATTTATTAAGATTCAAGTTGGTGGGTTCTTTTAAATGTCACCCGATGTGAAAAATAGATTACCGACGGACACCCTCTGTTTGTTTTAGTTAGTTAATAAATTATTCTTTTAAAACAAAATCTAAACATAGAATATGTCCATCGGTATGTTCTTCATAACCAAGAATAAGTTGAAGGGCTGTGTCGGTTTTCTGGGTTTCTACATCTGGTTTTTCTGTAGAAAACCGACGGACAAAGATACATTATCCGTGGGTTTTTTGCAAAAAAGAAAAAAGAAAAAGAAAAAAAATCAGATGTAGAAATCTGTAATTTTTGCATCTCACCTGCCAAATAAATTGCAATTCAATATTCATCTACACACCGATACAAGATGCTGTCAGATCAATTCTAAATGGGCTATAACATCAACAACATACTAATTATCAACTAAAAACATCAAAAACAGTTTTAAATATTCACCAAAATGATCTACCAAGTCAAAAAAAATTTAAAAACTTCAATATTCACAAAGTTTAAACTTGTTTTCAATGTTCAATAATATAAATCCTAACAACTAGGTTCCCTACTGACACACTCATCATCATCATCATCACTCAAACTCTCATCTTTAATTAAGGAGGGAGGAGAACGTGCACGTGTATGCACTTTACTAGCAAGGAGGCTATTCACTTATGCCTCGAGAGCCTCGACGATATGACACATGCTCTTATTCTCAAAAATATGTCTTTCCTCGGCATTTGCCAAGACACGTGTAAGGTGTTCGATCTTCTGCAATATAGCAGCAATCTGAACATCATCAACCGTCTTGGCATGGCTAAACCAGCCAATACCTTCCAGTTCGGACTGGATCCGTTGAATTGGGTCCTAGATCCTAGACCGTAGACTCTCACCCTTTTGTCTCCCCCGGCCACTTTTCCAATCCAGATCTGGGTAGCGACATCCGGTAGAGGCTGGGTTGATCCATCTTGGGCTTGCTGAGTTTTGTTGTACTCAGACAAGAGTTGTTGATAATTCATCTGCATAATTAAAAAAGAAAAGTGAGTATATTCTTGTTTAAAATTAACATTTTACTATTTATATGTAACTTGTAGGGACTTACATAGGCTTGTTTAGCCCTTTGCTCTACCCATGTGTTCGGATCCGACTCCTTCTTCTTCATCGTCTTCTTTACGTGGGTAGCCTGAAAGAGCTTTTTTGAGCCGGGTCACAGCCCAATCTGCCAAAAAAAATATAATCAAAGTTAGTAAATATATAAAACTTAATCAAATTTATATAAGTTTACATATAAGTTACATACCATCCCTAATTATCGTCCTTTGACTCTTTGCACCCCCTATATAACGAGCCACCTTTTCCTTCCCTCCTGGCTTCTCGCCTGTTCAGACTTTGCCAAAAATTCTAGCGATCTCTCCAATATGCCTGAAGGGCCTCGTAAAGATGAGGTAGAAACCAATCAGGCTTCTTGTTCTTTTCTTTGGCATCTCTAAATCAATCGAACATCCTAGAACTGACCTTCATTTCGTAGGTCGTGAAAATTATCTTCTCATACTGAGGAAGCCAAATACATAATGTCTGCAATTAAATGATCACTATTGTTATATGATATATAATAATCAATAGTCAAAGAAGAATTTTACTAAATAATAATTAATTTGTATACCTTAAACTGATTAAAGATGCCCTTTTATGTCCGGTGTGGTATTCTACTTCAGGTCGGATAAAGCCGATCATAAATTCTCCAAATGCTCTCCCTGAGAGCATTCATGCTCTTTTTTTCGAAAAGAACCTGCAAAAATAACAATAAACATGTCAAGTCATAAATAAAATATTAAGATTAAAAATGGAAACATGACAATCATGATTTTTCATACCACACAACTTCCCTTCATTCACATCTGCACGCTTCCCTAAATTTGAAGCGTAACCCTTAGGCATCCTCAGATTCTTAATCCACTCACAAATCCGCATTTCTCATCCAATGTGAATGAAAAGCTCGCCTTGAGTTTTAACAGTTTATTATTGTGTGTTTCCTGCAGCCATAGTTCCTTTCTTTTGTATTATTCCTTTAATTCCATTCAAACTTTTTGGATTATCTTTTGTCTTACCTTTAACATCCATCACTGTTGAACAAATTATGAAAATAATATTTCTCAATATGCATCACATCAAGATTATGTCGTAGAAGGTTATCCTTCCGATACGGTAGCTCATAGAATATGCTCTGTTTTGTCTAATTATGTCCAACTCCATATCCAAAAAGTCTAGGAGGTGTAGCTTCTGTAACCTTAAGCAAGTGATAAACTCTCTCCCAAATTTCATTCCTGACAATGATGGAAGTGACAGGTCATTTTCAATCTTATTCTTTCGGAATGCATGTTTCATTTTTTTAAACTCGTGATCCATTGGCAAGAACTGATGGTGATAATCAAACCATAAATTTTTGCGATCATATTTTAATGTGAATTTTTTACTATTTTTCATAAAATACGGGCAAGCTAACTTTCCGGCAGTCATCCAACTAGAAAATATTTCATACACAGAAAAATTATTTATAGTCTATATTAAAGAAGCACACGAAAAAAAATTCTGCTTAGTTGATATGTCATATGTCACTACACCTTCAGATCACAATTGTTTTAACTAATCTATCAAAGGTTGCAGATACACATCAATAAAACTTTTTGAATTACGGGAACCGGGGACAATACTACTTAAAAATATGTAGGAACTTTATGGTTTATGTTACTTATATCATCAAACTAGGGAACGTGGCCGCGCTTCACGCGAGCGTTTAAGTATATGTGTTTGAATCAATTTTCTTTCTAATCAATTATGCATTTGGTATGTCGTCCGATCATATCATTATCTCTTGTTTTCATTGTATTAAGAAGATTCTAATAATGAAAAATAAAGAAGGTTGTCAAGTTTAGCATCTATTAATTAATGGATAGTATATTCCAAATAAATAAGTTGAAAAATATTCTTTAACAACAATTTTATTTCATTTTTATTATACTAAATAAGTATTTGACAATAGAATTTAATAGGAACGTGTGGTTTTTATTGGGATACAAATGAAGGTTGCACCTTTAAACTACAATATATATTTTGGTGTACTTTTTTCCATGAAAGTATAATAAATATTTTGTAGAATGAAATGGTTGTAAAATAATAAACAAATACATCACATTGGAGGCAGGGAGTGAGTTTTAAAGAACAAAACCAACTATCAGATAAACTAGAAATTGAATCTTGTATGATCATTATAAACACAATCTTTGAGCTGTAAAAGACAAGGGGTTTTGAGATGATTATTATGACGATGAGCAATAAGTATCGATATCCATGACTTGCAAGGATGCGTACAATACTAGAAATAGAGATTTTTTCCACCGCAAATCAATGAAAAATTTGTGTTATAAGACATGATTTTTTCACTCATTTTTCACCGAACTTGTTCACTGGGCAAATGCATGGTGGGAAACGGTTTTCCATTGAAATAGTGGGAATTTTCATGATTTTTTCATGTGAAAACACTATTAATTTTTTTTCTTTTGCCACCGATAATCGATGGGAATAGTCACTTAACATTTTTTCAGTTGAAAATCAGTGAAAAATAATATTTTTTTAGTAGTGGTATAGAGAGATTGAAAAGAGAATAGAGAGAAATGATGTGTATTTTTGCTTCTTTTTTTTTTGGGAGCAATTATATGTGAATGAATTATATTTAATGGGCAAAAACTTGTTGCATCTTCTTCTAAAGTGCAATAACATGCTGAGTCCCAAACTAGAATTGAGGAACCTACCAATCCCTCTCTTCCCCCAAAAGTTTAATCATACATTATTTTTAAACTAAAATATATATACTTAAATGCTCGTGCGAAGCGCGGCCACGTTCCCTAGTTATCAATATATAAATTAATATTTAATCACTAAACATACCTAAAGATACCACTAATACACACATCTACGGATTCAATTCACTCATTAACTAATGATACCACACTATTGAAAATAAAGTCAAAAAATGAGGGTCAAAACTGATACCGAAAAATGCTGGGTCAATTTCTTTAAATTTATAAATATCATTTTTTATTAAAATGAGGGATTCTGTCGATTTTTATATAAATATAGTAGAAAAATATAGCAACTTGAAATTGAACCCTGTTAGCTCATATTATTGTTAACCCATATAATTGTTAGCAGATGGGCGTTAGGGTTTTAGGTAATCTTATGCCTATATATATAGGCACCCCCTTCTCCATTCTAGATAATTGTTTCTATTCTCTTATGTAACTTTGTAGTTAGCCTTTTGACTCTTTCTTTTCTTGTTCTTCAATAAACCCTTGTTATATATCAACAAACCCAAGTATATATCATGATTTTAGACAATCCTACTAAACCATTCATGCTATTTGATGAAATACTTTCGTTGTTTTCTTAGAAAAAAACCGACAGACTTCCATTGATTTACTTTAGAAAAATCATTGACAAAACAGACAAAGTCCCTCTATTTTTTCAATCACTTTTTTACATTTTTTTAATAGCGTCATTAATACATTCCTACTTATAATACAGTTTACTTAATCTAATATTAAGAAAATATGTTAATCAATCACTAACATTACTTAACGATATCACTAGTATATTTCAACTTAGTGTAACTATAAATTTACAAGTTAATCACTCAAAAAAAAATTTAAGAACGCCACTAATACACTTCACTTACTATAGTTATAAATTTACAGGCTAATAAATCAGTAACATTTTATTAAGGATAACCACGAATACACTTCTACTTAATGTAATTATTGATGTATATGCTAACCAATCAATAATATTCTTTAAAGATGTCACTAATGCACTTCTACTAAGTGCGGTTATCAATTTATAAGAGAATCAATCAATAATATTACTTAAAAATATCACTAATACACTTTTACTTACTACAAGTATTATGCATAAGCTAATCAATTCATAATATTTCTTGCATATTGATCACTGTACAGTACACAAACAACAGCCATCCATCTCTTCTTGCAATCTTTAAAGAGAATTCCTTCCATAAATACTTTGTTGGAATATGAGCGAAGTACAAAAAATTGCACTCCCGTTGACAATATAAGCGAAGCATTAAAAAAATATATTGTACTTCGTGGAAACGTTAAGCGAACTATAAAAAATATATTGGACTTCGTTGAATATCAACCAAGTATAAAAACAAATATATAGGACGGATTTAGCTCCTCTCCATTTTCCTCAAGTTCTTACTTGAATTGAGGATAAAGACAAATGCCAGTCTCGGGTCAACAAATCCTAGTAAGACTTACTTTGCAGCATATGAAATAGCTGCGCTTGGGTAGTGTCAATGTTTCATGTTTGTTCAGAGATGTTTGATTTGACTATGGGCGGATGGTGGGAAAAAGGTCATTCGGTCCACTCCAAAGCGAGCAGCAGTGTGAAGAAGAAATGAATAGTATCCTCTTAGAGTTAGATCTTGATGGGGATATCCCTTTATCTTTCTGAATCGAGACCCGGTCCGGCTCGCGTCGTTCCAACAACCGGCGGGGAGCACCTCAGTATACGACATGGTATAGGTTAAATCTAATGGCAAAGATTTAATTTGATTAAAATAAATTCCTAACAATGATTAGAATTATAAATATATTATATACTTGTCCATAAATTATTGTAATTTCACAATCTTAGAAACATATTATCTTGTCCATAAATTATTTTCTGCTTTTTTTTCTTTACCAGTATCTATCATTCAATCTTTTTTAATTAATAATTTATAGATTTTGTATTTCAATTTCTTTTTAAGTTAATTTTTTGAAATTGTTTTTTTGTTGGAATTTCTTTTTAACATTAGCTATTGTAGAGATGATGACAATTCAATATTTTTATAACTAGGTGCATTAATATTCACCTGGATTAAACGGCAAAGAAGACATGAATAGTATGATAAAAGTTGAACAAATAAAAAGAGAATCTCAACAAAAAATCCATCAAATATTAACTCAAATACTTTCAAGTATCACACAACAAAAAAAGAATGTTCCATCTTTGTTTCAATCTCTCTTTATTTCCTCTGCTTGTGGTTTTTTTTTATAGATAATAATTATCTTCAAAAAATTGATTTCCATGGTAAAAATCCGAATATACATCATATNATAAAAGCGACATTTGGGAAGGGCCCTCGAGTATGTATGTATGTATGTATGTATGTAATTAATTTTATAAATTGATAGTTTGTTATTATAATGTAGTAGTATGTAACATATAAAATTATTATTACGAGGATTAATAAAAACGAAGAGGAAAGGATTGAGGTATGACAAAGAGGATTAAAGAAGTGACTTTTGGGATTTGTAACATAACACAAAATAATTAAAATATAAAATAAAATCTCATAAGACCAAAAGTTGAGAAAATAATAAGAGAGGAAAAAAGTCAAAATCAATTTATCCGCACTTCGCACGGTCATAAAAAATATTAATAATTTATTAAATATAATATAGATAGAAGAGGTATTTACAATATAAAGCATTTTCAATATTATGGTGACAAATTTCATAGTTCAAGTAACATTGCATATTAGAAGTTACTCACAAAAGTATTTAGATGATTCAACTTTTATAAAGGGATATTTTCAAAAATATACATTATAATATAAAATACTATATCCACATAGCCATATATTTAACTAACACTCG
>JACEIK010000316.1:114044-132100 GCA_018107945.1 Datura stramonium | reverse complement strand
GTTGGGGGGCCCCACCCAAACGGTTGAAAACGACCATTTTTTAAATAAAAAAGAATAAATAAATTTAAGATTGACTGAACGAACTGAGATGGTACCAGGACGAACCGAGCCAGAACAACCAATAAAAATACCGTCCCATCCCGTCTCCCGCCTTGTTCCCCCATCCGCCTATATAATCGGGCCAGCCGAAATCGGGATTACCGGTACCCAAACCCAGGCTGGGACGTCCCATCCTATTGGAGGAGAGTTTAAAGTCGTTAAATAACCTAAAAGATGCCATGGTTTATGTTAAAGTGGTAAGAACGCAGCTCATGGTGTGTGAATAAGGTGCACATCACGAGTTTGAACTCTACCACGAACAAAAGCTTGAAATTAAAGTGAAGAAGAATAGAAGACTGAGTCAATTGTCCATTGAATTTCGAATAGGAAATAAGCTAATGTTGAGTCATTCATAAGTACCTAAATTCAGATGGTCAGAATCATGAAATTCCCTCTGATCATTTGCATTAGCTATAGCCACCCCTATAATTCTAGTATAAAACTTCAAAAGCAGAATAATACTCTTCTACCAAAAGCATCTAGTCCACCGCGTAAGTCACTCCCACCTTCCCCAATAATTTCATTCCTAATTCTATTTCTTCTAGTATGCCGACACTTTCATCTCAACATAGGCCTCATTTTTGGTACTCTCATTTTTTAGATGGGTAAGTTTTTGGCCGGTCAATACTCCGCCCCATACGTCATAGTCGGTCTGACCACCATTTTATAAATTATCTTTAAGGATTGGTGACATATTCTTAGCACACAAGACACTGAATGTAAGCTTCCATTTCATCCATCCTGCTCCAATATGATGTGTATCATCATCATCAATCTCCTCATTTCTTAAATTATTGATACTGTAACTTAAAACTTTTCTTCTTGGGAATGACTTGAGTGTCAATCCAAACTTACACATCTGTCACGTAGGTTAAGTCACTTAATTTACACTTTTAAATACCTGTTATTGAAATAAAATACTCTAACCCTCTCCATGACCTTAGTCCCTCGGCCTTTACACGATTTTTTTGAAAAGCCAGCAACATCATCGACCACCGTCAAGAAAAGATTTCTTTGTTCATCTTCATTGGCTCCATATTCTGGAATAAATAACTTGTTTTGATATAAATCTAGCTTTCTAAGACAAAAGCGTAAAATAACTTCTCGAAAAAAGGTGCTTATCGCGACCTAATAAGTGTAAACAACTCTAAGGACATTTAAGTCATTTTAATAAAAAAAGATGCTTCTTAAATTTTTTTAGCTAGACACTGAGTTTTTTATTATTGATTTCAACATCTTATCCAAATATATAAATTCGTATTTATTAAATCAGTTTCAACACTTAAAACTGTTTATCATATATATTTTAAATCAGTTAAGTCAGACAGACTTTTAATAATAAATGCAGCAATGGGGTGATACAAATAAAATGGACGTAAGTAAGAATTTGCTATTAATATGACATTTTATTGAGAAATTTATGAAAAGGAGTTACATAGGAGAAACTTGTTAATTTGGAGAAAGTTTGTTATAAGCAACACTAAATCTAGGATGTGAAGAACTGCCAAAAGCAGGACAAAATAAACAAACATTGAGGAAGAAACGGTACATTATATATGTTCCACACTGCCTGTTGCAATCTTCATCTATCTCACACGATAGCAACACTCTTTCTGCGCTTTACTCACCATTCCTAAAATACCTGGCAATGCAAGCATATTAGCTCCCATTTGATCATAAATTTTGAAGTTGAAACTTGAAAATTTGAGATTTTTAAATTGTGATCGGACATATAGTTACTTGAAAAAAATATTAAAATTCTGTGAGTTAAATGAGAACTTAGAAATATTTGAAGATTAGATTTTTTAAAATCTGGTCAATTTTTGTGATTAAAAAAATATTTGAAGATAAATTTCCAAAATCTAATTAAAAGTTTATGATCAAAGGCTAGATTAAAATTAAAATTTCAAGTGGTGAATAAAAAATATCAAAGCACCTAGACTGTCATGACCCAAATTGATGTGATTGACACCTATAATATTAACTCCCTGGTGGGCGAAGCAATAATTTTCAACAACTACCCTGTCATCAACCATACAAGAAGAAATAATGATGAAGTAAAATTAAATGAATTGAAATATACGAAAATTGTAATCACCAACTAAAACAAAAAAAATCACAAACTTCCAAGAATCTGAAAGTCATTGCACTTTGACGTCTAGCTACAAGTCTAAGAGTATGCAAACTAAAAGAAATAGAATATACAATGTCCGAAGGACGGACATCTTTGCAAGAGGAGTAATCAGCCCATTCCACGTCGCTCACCTTTTCAGGGAATCACTGCTGGCTATAGGTGGGGACGAGAAGAGCTTCCTGAATCATATTATGCATTTATAAAATAAGTGCATGAGTAGGGTCAGTACAAACACGGTACTGGTAGGCATCATCGACTGACTTTACATAATAACATATAATTAAGACAATAATAGTATAAAATCAGTCTCAAGCATCAAACACAAGAATAATAAAATTTCAAGTACACTGGCTTTGTATAGGTGACAACCGACCTGCTCACTGGATTGGGTCTTTCGCTGCAGTGCTCACTTGACCGCTACAGCAATCTCGCCGTAGCGGAATAAGTTCCGACGCTGCGATACTACCGAGGAAGTAAATTGACTTAGCTACACCTTCTTCAGCCCACAGTTCTCAACAATTCACACATTCTACATTTTAGTCGGGTATAACACAAGTGTTGACATCAAATAATAACAACTCATTTCAACATGCAGTTTAAAGCATTTCATCCTTAAGAGGATCAACTCAACATCTTTATTCATCAAATCGTATCACACTTAGGATATTTTTCCACTTTTCTCGGCTCATTTATAATTACAGGTTCATCAATTACAATCAACCACTTAGCACATACTCATTCAAAGACTTTCACAAGTTAACATACAATATAAAATAGAACTAATGGTGACATGTCGGGCACTTGCCTTCGCCATATCACACCATAAACACTCCTTCCTCAAGTCAATGTACACATGCTAGAGGGTCTTATTTCTTCCATTCCAGTCATGACCTGCAGGGGGCTCATATGCTTTTTCGGATGCTCCCCTTGGACATGAGCCACTCAACCAATATCGCTCACCCGGATGTTCTCCTTGGGAACGAGCCTCTCATCTTAGGATATTATTTCTATCCTTAACTATTGTCATCAACCGAATACAAACATACAGGAATTTACAACCTACTCCCCCAAGTAAACAATTACAACCCAATAAAACATCTCGTTAACAGTGTATAATATCTTTATTTAACACTTAAGACAGTTTCATCAGAGATTAATATTACATCATATCCACATTCTTTCAACAATTTATTCAATAGGAAATTCTTGTAATAAGTAATATCCGAAGACCAATCACATATCATCATTGCACAAAATGTACATGCTATTATATATAGTCTAATCCCTCTAAACCATAACCTACCTCAATGTTTGGATACAGAACGCCAGCTACTCCACAAGAACCTTGCCCTTTCTCAATAAGGGTCCAGGAGTTCAAACCCTTCCCTTTAGGGATCTTTCGAATAAAATCTCAATTCCATCTAGTTCTAGGTCTCAATTCCCTTGTAACCCTCATTCTCAAACAAGTAATCCTAAGGGAATGATCAATACTCCTTAAACCTCAACTCAAACCACCCTATTGACTCTCCACAATTCAGCCCTAGTTTATTGATCTAGGATTTTCTCAATTCAAAACCCACCATTAAAGGGTCTATAATAATTTTAAGGTTAACAATATCCATAATTGAGATAGGGGATCAAGAATCTTACCATGGGAGAAGAATTCACTGCTCCGGAGGAAAAATTTTCCCTCTACCCTTCTGATCGAGTTTTGAAAATAATGAGGTAAAACCCCAAAAATCCAACTTAAACCCACTTTCTAATTTTCTTCGTCTGCTGCAAAGGTCACATTTCCGCTTCAGCACACCCGCTACAGCGTCCAGAAAATCGCTATGGTGGATCCGATAGTTAATTCCCCGATCCATTACTACGAAACTCCGACGGTTACCATGGTCTCGCTACAACAGAAATCCTAATGCTGCAGTAGTCCCCCGAAACCAGTAGCTCCCGCAAAAAAGTCATTTTTAATAGTTAGCTGATTTCACACCCATTTTCTACGGATTCTAGCTTTTTTGTGTGTTCTAAGTCCATTCCCCTCATAATGATATGCATACCGTTACATCAAATACCAATTAAAACATTGTTCTTCCCTAAAAAGTCTACAATAAAAGCAAGGAAGAGAACATACCAGATTCCACAAACAACTGAGGATAGGACAAGTTCTCATCTAGTAGCATGGAATACCATTTGATAATATAAGTCCCATCTCCGAGGTACTTCTTCAACATGGATACATGCATCATCGGTTGTACTCCAGACAATCCTGGCAGCAGCCACAACTCATAAGATACTTCCCCACATGTTGAAGTATTTCAAAAGTTTGATGTACCTCGGGCTAACCTTTCCCCACTTACCAAATCTCATCACCCTCTTCATGAGCAATACCTTGAGCAGGACTTGTTCTCCCTTCATAAACTTTGCATCCCTTACCTTCTTGTCTGCATACTTCTTTTGTCTACCTTGAGCCGCCACTAGACGCTCTTGGATTATGAGAACTTTTTCTAAAGACTCTTTCAATAAGTCGGTTCCCTAGGGCCTCACCTCAAATGCATCAAACCAACCTATTAGAGACCTACATTTCCTCCCATACAGAGCTTCAAATGGCGCCATGTCAATACTTCAATGGTAGCTATTGTTGTAAGCAAACTCTACTAGGGGTAGAAATTTGTCCCAACGACCCCTGAGATCTATAACAAAGGCCTATAACATATCTTCCAACACTTGAATAGTCCTTTCTGATTGTCCATCTGTCTGAGAATGGATGGTTGTGCTCAAGTCCAACCTGGTTTCCAACTCTGCCTGCAGGGTCCTCCAGAAATGAGAGGTGAATTGAGTACCCCTATCAGACACAATCGACACTGGCACCCATGCAACCGAATCACATCCTTCACGTACAACTTGGCCAACTTCTCGGCATTGTAAGTACCTGGACAGGTAAGAAATGAGCAGGCCTGTTCAATATTTCCACAATGACCCAAATGGAGTCAAACTTTCCCAAAGTCTTTAGAAGACCAACTACGAAATCCATAGCTATCCTCTCCCATTTCCACTCAGGGATAGACATCCTCTGAAGTACTCCCCCAGGATTTTGATGTTTGTATTTCACCTACTGGAAATTCAAACATTGGGCAACATATTCTACAATATCTCTCTTCATTCTGCCCCACCAATAATGTTGTTTCAAGTTACGGTACATTTTGGTAACTCCAGGATGAATGGAGTACCTCGAGTTGTGAGCTTCTGCCAGAAAAGTCTAAATTAGCTCACCAACTTTGAGAACACACATACGTTCCTTTATTCTCAGGATCCCTTCACCATCTAGAACTGCTTCCTTAGTTCTCCCCACAGAGCTTTATATCTTATCTTACCCAGCTTCTCATCCTCAAACGTCTTGCTTTGATTTCTTCCAATAAGGATGATTTAGCCTCCACACTAGCTAATATCCCACTTGCTTCTGTCTCCTCACCAAACTATTTGCCAGCTTCTGAACTTCCCTAGCCATAGGTCGTCGAGTAGATTCCAAGCAAGCTAGACTACACATACTCACTGCTAATCGACTCAATGCATGCATCACCATATTAGCCTTCCCTGGGTGGTATGAATGGTGATGTCATAGTCCTTGAGCAGTTCCATCCACTTCCTTTGCCTCAAGTTGAGATCCTTTTGGGAAAACACATACTGTAGACTGCAATGGTTTGTGAACACCTCGTATTAGGCCCCGTACAAATAGTGCCTCCAGATTTTCAGAGAGCTCTAGGTCATGTGTGGGGTAGTTCTTTTCATGCACCATCAACTGCCTTGAAGTATAAACAATAACCTGTCCTTTTTGCATTAACACAACGCCTAACCCAAATCATGAGGCATCACAATAAACAACAAAATCTTTACTTCCACTAGTAATGCTAGGATAGGTGTCATGGTTAATAGAGTCTTGATCTTCTAAAAACTCACTTCATATTCCTTCGACCACTGGAAAGGTACATCCTTTTGAGTCAAATTGGTCAGCACCGAGGCAATGGATGAAAACCCTTCACGAACTGACGGTAGTAACTGCCCAGTCCCACAAAACTCCAAATTTCTATCACGGAAGTTAGTATAGCCCAGTTTCTGATCGCCTCCACCTTGATTTCCTCCTGAAATCGCTCATGAGACCTAACCCGGTGATTGAGCATATTCATCCAATAGGGATGAACTAGTTGTTTTGATGAACCCTAGTTATCAATTCTACAAGTAAGCATTGGGTTAGATCACAAGTGTAAGAATCCGAAGTAGTTATGATCACATGGGGAACACTTATACTAGTTAATTGCAAATCTGGATAAACAACAAGTAATTCTCAATCTTGTCTTATAATTAATTTCATAAACCCCCCTTTTTGGAGAAAACATACTTAAAAGATTAAATACATGTATTATTCTATATCTTGACCATATTCCCTGTGGGATCGACCCCAACTTTTATTGGGTTATATGTTGACAACGTCCGCATCATACTATTTCAAGAGTGTGATTTGAGCATTATCACAGGGCTACAATTCCTTTTAACTCCAATCTAGATGACCCTTACCCCAATATAATAACAGTCTTAGAATAACAATCTAGAATGGCATGGTAAGGGGATAACTAGATCATTCCTACAATTACATCAAAATCAACTATATCCAAGATCACTAAGTCCACTAGAGTGTCAAACCCTATGAAATCAATGATACAATCACGAGCAACCCTATCACCACCATAGAATCCCCAATATGAGTAAACACATGGATAGGAATATCAAGCACATCATAAACAAGATCAAAACCAAATGCAAAATAAGCAGACACATAAGAAACTATAGAACCCGTATCAAGCAACACAATAACCATTTTGTCAGACACGAAGATCGCACCTATAATAATGGCATCTAAAGCCTCTACCTCTAGCCTACTGATAACGCTCAAACCACACCTCCTTACGAAGTATGAAGCGTACGTTGTCAATAAAGGACTCAACTAGAGGTTGGGGTCGATCCCATAGAGAATACAGAAGAATTTAGAAGAATGCTAGTGCTTAAACTTTTTAGTTAATTATTTCCTGGGGGGGAGGGTAATTTGTAAAATTAATAAATAAAAATGTTGAAAAATTATTAAGGTTGATTCCAAATTAATGCAACTAACTAGGGTAAGTGTTCTCCATGACTTCATAACCACACGGCGCTTTATACTAGTGATCTATTCCGGTGCTTAGCATGCAATATTGGTAAGTTAGGTTCACCTAAATGGTTAGTCCCCTATCTAGATGATTTTCACCACGCAACTTAGTCCATCTACGGGTGTACTTTAATTGACCCTTACCCTTAATATCAAGATTAGCTATCTTCGGACAAGTTCAAGCTATTAGATGAGGGTTGATAGCCTATTAGAGAAGAACTGAGTTTTTCTAAAGTTCGGTAGCCTCTTAAAGATAAGTTACAAACGTCTCCTATAATATCCTGAAAGTGCCTAAGACTAGATTGGGGAATTTGAAATGATAATAGCAGAAATATCAGGAATTTTGACTCAAAATGACTTGTGGTACGAGTCGTGGAAAGGAGTAACGAGTCGTAGAAGGAGTAGTGATGAAGACTTGGAGTCTAGGGTCTAGACCACGAGTCACACCACGAGTCGTGGTGTGTGGGTATGACTCATGGTCAGTTCGTGGGGGAGAAGAAGTCACGGTTAATTTTATGACCCGTGGTAGGGAATAACAAGTCATGCTGGGAGTTACGGTCAAGATTTAGTAGGTGAAGGGGGATGATGTCATGACCGACCGTACGACTCATGGTAGGACACCACGAATCATGATATGCAAATCATGGTAAGATTCAGAGATAGTATAGGGAGGAACAGTGGTGACCACAAGAGGTGACCAAGATTTATTACTTCGTGGTACAACTTGTGGTATGAGTCGTGGTCACTGGCAATGTTCAATTTTCAGATTTTTCATTAAGGGTGTTTTCATAATTCCTAAGCTCTAAGGTCCTAAATTACGTCATTTTAAGCTTAGTTAGAAGGGTTTTAAGGGTGCTTAACCTATTCTAAACCTCCCCATTCCATGTGTGCAAGATGAAGGAGTCCATTGAAGATCAAACTAGAGGATTCTTTAGGTTCTTCCTCAATTCACTTGGATTCTCAATAGAGTTGTAAAATTCAAAGTACCCAAGTGTGTAGGTTTATGAATGAGAGTATTCTTTCACTCCCATGCCCAATTCCTCTTCTAATTCATGGAATTCAAAGTTGATAAATCTATGGGGTTTTAACCCAATTTGTGAAATTCTCTAAGTATCTATTATGGATAACATCTATTCATGTTTCGAGTGTTGTTTCAAGATTCATGCACATGTTTTATAATATTTTTTATTACAAATTTATGATTCAAAGTCTTACAATTATAATGCCCAAGTATGAAAGTTCATGAAAGGATGAGATTATGATCTACATTTTCAAGTATGATGAGATGTATATGATAAAAGTATTATTTTGAATTGCCCATATTTATAGCCATGATGTTGACTATCTCAAAGAATATCTATGTTTGGGAAAGTTCATATGATTAAGTACATTTCATGATTTACTTCAATTTCATGTTAATAGTTTACCACATGATTTTGAAATCTAGACTCCCACTTTTCAGCTTGTGGTATGATTTGAGCCAAGGCTCCTCATGATATGTTTTCAGATTATGCATGTATGATTGTGATTCAACTTCTCACAAGACGATGGTTCAATTTTATTGAAAAATGATGGAGAGCATATGCATATTTTTAGGAGTAGCATCTAACACTGAGTAGGCTAAGGGTTCAGTCAACCCTATGCCTCAGAACTACGTGCTAATATAGGTATGATCAGATTATTTGGGACCTCCCTTGCGAGCTTTCCTTGCCCCCGAGGGGCCTTTAGGTTGATTTCAATATCATAGTAGTGCCCTTAGCCCTGACAAGGCATTGAACGACCCGCTTGAGTGTAATAGTTTGAACCACGTAAGCTCTATCATGGTAATATCGGTAATATGATGAGTCTCCCATTGTTCCTCATGATTTTCAGTTATGCATGTTCATCAGTTATGATATTATGTTTTCAGCAGGTTTGGCCCAATGTTCAATTTTACTTATGATTATCAGTTTCAGCTTTGGGTCATTCAAATTTGTTATGATATTCTGCCATGTTTAAATCATGTTTTCAGATAATAGCATGCAAGTCTTACTCTCAGAATCTTATCTTGAATATATTTTATGATATGCATGATTTTAGTTTTTACTTACTTAGCGATTTTACTTAACTTGCATACTCAGTACATTCCAAGTACTGACCGCATACTCTATACTGTATTGTTTCATGATATAGGCTCAGATGTTCAGGTTTAGTTCCACCGCTAGCCAGATTCTCAGAGTTAAAGCATACTCAACTGGTTGGTGAGTCCTCATCCTTTGAGGACCTTTTTATTATCTTGTATTAAATATCTTCAGTTTCAGTCTTTAATGAGTTAGTTCGGGTCTTTTCCCATCAACTCGTCAGGTTGTAGAGGCTTATCAGACGTAACATGTATTCAACTTTAGATTAGTAGTATGATTTCCGCTGTTTAGATATTATTAAATTTTAGACTTTCGCTATTTCAAATGTTAGACTTTCCCCATTTATTATGTTGAGCTTTAGTTGTTATGTTCATGCCATGGTTTGATTGGAGCCTCTCGGGTTTTTTGTCCCGTGTCTCGATCCGGGCCTATATTCGGGTTGTGACAAAATTTGTATCAGAGCATTAGGTTTTGAAGTGTACTAAGGTGTCTAAAATCAGCGTTAAGTAGAGTCTTTTTCATGGGTGTGAAGAGCGCCACACTTATGATGAAGAAGCTATTAAACGTTTTAGGAAATTTCTCTTCTTTGATGATCTATGTATTGCGATGAAATATCTCTTTATCCTTCTAACTCGTGCTATACACATTTGCAGATTCATGCCTCCTCGCTGAGTTAACGGAAGAAGGAACGGGAATGGAAATGTCTATGAGAATGTCAAGGGAATGGGCGCCAGCAGGCCCCACTAGCCCCCGAGGATCATGTGAGCGAGTAGGTTTCCCGTGTGGAGTTAACGACAGCCATCCATATGTTAGCATAGGCATTGAACGCCCAGGTCAACCAACAAGTGGTAGCACACGTACCATAGAATGGGAATGTGGTAGCGGAAGGAGTTAGGGACTTTCTTTGGATGAACTCTCCAGAGTTTCTCGGATCGAAGGTGGACGAGGATCCACACGAGTTTGTTGATGAGATCTAGAAGAGAACCTAGATTATGAGGGTGACAGGGGAGGAGTGTGAAGACCTAGCCTCTTATCAGTTGAAAGGGGTTGCCCATTTCTGGTTTAGATAGTGGAAGGATTACAGGGCAGTTGGAGCGGGTCCCATTATTTGGGATGAGTTTCATACCGCATTCTTGGATCGATTCTTTTCCTGAGAGATGAGGGAGATCAAAGTAGCTGAATTTGTGAACCTGAGGTAGAACAACATGACGGTCCAGGAGTATGCTTTAGAGTTTGCCCACCTGTCCAAATATGCACCAGAGATGGTGGCTGATTAGAGGGCTCGAGTGAGAAAGTTCATACATAGGATAGCAAACTACTTGGTCAAGGATTGCAGGACTGCTGTGCTTCACCGGGAATGGATTTCTCACAGTTGGTTTTGTACGCCTAACAGATATAGGCGGTACAGAAGATTGAGTGGGATAGATAGGCCAAGAGGGCCAGGACCGACAATCTTGGGTTCTCCCAACAAAGGCTTGGTGGTGGGCATAATCAGCAGTCCCATCGGAAATCATAAGCCCCAACGCCATCAGCAACAAGTGTGCCATCTAGATCTAGGTGTGACCAGAGGGGACTAGCGTCAGGCTCTCGAGGTCGGGGGAGCAGATATTCCAGGTTGTGATAGGTGTGGTAGAAGGCACACTGGTCAGCGCCTAGTAGGTACAAGTGCTTGTTTTGGGTGTGGAAAGCCTGAACATATGCTCAGAGATTGTCCAACGGCTAGACAGGGCCATGGTAAGGGCCGAGATTCAGCTACTAGTTTAGCAGCCCCCCCAACATGATCAGCTCAGTAGGGGGCCTCCACTAGTGCACGTGGTGGTCAATGTCAGAACGTATTCTATGCCCTCGCATCTCTTCAGGAGTAGGAGACTTCACTAGATGTAATTACTGGTATGTTACGAGTATTTCACCTTGATGTATATGCTTCCAGGGGCTACTTTATTTTTTATGATGCCCTATTTTGCTAGTAGTTTCGGAGTTAGTCCCCAAATCCTATCAGAATCCTTCTTAGTCTCTACTCTAGTCGGTGATTTAGTTATAGCTCGACAGATCCCAACTAACTCAATAAGACTGAAACTGAAAATACAAAACATAAACTGATTAGGGTCCTCGAAGGATGAGGACTCACCAACTCTGGCTGAGGAATGCAACTTTGAAGATATGACTAATGGCGGGATTGAACCTGGATATCTGAGTCTATATCATGAAACGATACAACATAGAGTATGCAGTCAGTGCATGGAATGTACCGAGTATACAAGATAAGTAAAACAGCTAGGTAAGTTAAATAAGAGATTATGCATATCATAAAATACTTTATCATAAGAGTCTGAGAGTAGGGCTTACAATCTAGTATCTGAAAACATGATTTAAACATACTAAATATCATAACTAAATTGAATGACCCAAAACTGAAGCTAATTATTCATAATTAAAATTGAACATTGGGTCAAACCTGTCGAAATTATAATATCATGTTTGATGAACATGCATAACTGAAATCATGAGGAATAATGGGAGACTTGTTATATAACCGACATTACCATGATAGAGCTTACGTGGTCCCGACTATTACACTCAAGTGGACAAAGCCATCCAAAGCTTTTCTAGGGCTAAGGATGCTACCATGATATCAATATCAGCTGAAAGCCCCTTGGGGGCAGGGAAAGCTCACAAGGGAGGTCCCGAAGAATAAGAATATACCTACATTGACACGTAGTTCTGAGGCACAGGGTTGACTGATCCTTAGCCTACTCGGTGCTAGATACTACTCCTAAAAATATGCATATGCTCTCCATCATTTTCCAACAAAGCTGAACCATCGTCTAGTGACAAAGATGAACAATACCATACATGCATAATCTGAAAACATAACATGAGGAGCCTTGACTCAAACCATACCACAAGCTGAGAAGAGTGGGAGTCTAGACTCCAAAATCCATGTGGTAAGCTAATAACATGAAATTAAGATAAATCATGAAACATGCTTGATCATATGAGCTTGCCCAAACTTAAACAATATTGAAATAAACTTTGATAGTCAAAAACATGAATATATACATGGTAATTCAAAATTTTACTTTCATCATATACATCTCATCATAGTTGAAAATATATATCATAATCTCAACCTTTCATGAACTTTCATAATTGGGCATCATAATTAGTAAAACTTTGAAAACGTGATTTGTAATTGTAAATTATAAAATATGCCCATGAATCATAATTCAACATTTGAAATATGAATAGATTATACCCATGTTAGATATTTAAAAAATTCACAAATTGAGTTAAAACCCCATAGATTCATCAACTAAGATTTTTCATGAATTTGAGAAGGGATTGGGTATGGGAGTGTATGAATACACCCATTCATAACCTTACATACCTGGGTACTTCTGATTTCTCAACCTTATTGAATTCCCAAAGGAAACTGAAGGAGAATTGATGAATTCTAAGCTTGATCATCGCTAGGAACTTCTAGACTCGCATGCATGGAGAGGGATAGGTTTAGAATGAGTTAAACCCTATTAAAACACACCTATCTGAGCTTAAAATGATGTAGTTTAGGTCTTAAGAACATAGGAATTACGGAAAAGCCCTTAATAAATTCACAGGAAAAATCATACTGCCAGTCCCATTTAAGGACTGGATGACTCATTTCCCATGACCACGAGTTGTGGCCTGCTCCCATTGCCAACACTGGAAAACTTATCTCTGCTGGTCACCATGAGGAACACCACGACTCATGGTGTACCTGACGACTCATGGTGACTAGTTATTGGGAACATTGCCAATCACTTCACACCTTCATGTCGGCTCCTGACCACAACTGACTCCATGACTCATTGCCCTGACTAGGAGTCATGGCTTTTCTCGTGGTCAACCCCTAAGCTGCAGAATTCTTAGCTAGCTACCTTCCTCCTTACGAGTCACTTAACAACTCGTGGGATACCTCACAGGTCACTTGACGACTCATCTTGTAACCCGGTGCAGAAAAATCCTATTTTCTCTACTTCAACCCTCAAGTATGATCTTAGAGCTTTCGGGGTATTACAATATCTCCCCTCTTGGGAACATTCATCCTTAAATGTGGATAAACATACTGAGAAGTTGGGGAATGCAACTGCATACCAAACTGAACATTTAAAGCTGAAAATAGATGGAGCGACAGACTCTGGACTGAATTACATGAATGAACTTAATTCATGAATCACACATACATATATTGACATGAAAGAAACTGGGGCACATGAATTAAACATGAAATTGAATAGATTACTAGGGTGGAAACTGATACCTCAAGCTGAAACTGAGCCGGGAGGAAATAGATGCAGGCATTTAGCCATCATATCTCCTTCGGCTTCCACGTAACTCCTTCAACGTGCTGAATCCTCCACAAAACCTTTACTGAAGCTACTTTTTTGTTTCTTAGCTTTCGAACCTGATGATCATGTATCTCCATCCGAACCTCCTTATTTCTAAGACTATCCTTCACACCTATGCCCTCTATCGGACGACCAAAGCTGGATCACCCATACATTTCTTTAAGAGAGATACATGAAACACTGGATGCACTAAAGCCAAATCTTGGGGAAACTCCAACTCATACGCTACCTTGTAAACCCGTCGCACAATCTTGTATGGGCCAACGTAACGGGGATTGAGTTTACCTTTCTTTCCGAACCTTATCACTCCCTTCATGGGAGATACCTTCAAAAATACCCAATTATATGTCACGCCCCGCCTTGGGAGGCTTGACTGGCACTTGGTTCCCTACTAAGACCTAGACTGCTGGACTACTGAGCCTAAGCACTTGTGGTGCCAGGCTGACTCTAAACCTGGATTCATGGAACAAATAGGCTATATAACGGCTGTAAATACAGCCTCCGGCCAACTAGGCCTATAGCCTCCTGTAAGAAAACAATAGCTGACCAGAACCGCAAGAGTATAAAGGACCCTATGCGGGCCGACAAGGCCACCATGCTGAATAGTTTCACTGAAAAGCTGAACTAAATGCTAAACTGCTCTGTGACCGATAAGGTCACCAACTATAGAACTGCAATAGTATGAAGGACCCTATGTGGCTGACAAGGCCACTATGCTGAATGAAGTTTCACGAAAAGCCGAACTAAATGCTAAATCGCCCGTGACCGATAAGGTCACCAACTATCAATTATACAAGGCCCCACACCATCATAAACAAACTAAAATATACAATAATGACCTCACACGACCGGTACGACTAACCACAGGGAATATACAATCTGCAAGCCTATAAGAATAATATAGTATTTGGGTCGACAGGCCCCACCTACCTATACCGTACAACAAAAAGAGAGCCAACCTTCAATCACAAGCTCCTGGATGACAGGAGCTGGGATGACTCTAAGAGTTGGATGAATACGAGGGATCGGTTCCTCGTCTATGAGTACCAGGAAAGTGTAAATGCAGCCCTAAATGGGCATCAGTACCACTTCCGGTGTACCGAGTATGCAAACATTAACTAATCATAACTTAAAATAGATGTGAATACCTGGAGAAGTTACCGAATAATAAAAGATGGCTAAGACTGTATGGGATGGTAGAACGAAACTGAGCTTAATCAGATTGAGAGAAGGTGAGAATCATACTCGTCAATGCAACGTCTTGCTATCTATCAATTTAATAAATAACACATATAGCATACAAGAACCTATACCAAAATTTCCATGAAGCCTAAGGTACCAATCAACACACAATCTAGACCCCTACCCTAAGTCGCCATCCAAAATAACAATTCACTCCACTAATCTAGGAGTAACTATGAGCATCCCGCCGGCCCCTGGGTGTGCAACTTGGGCTCACCGACATAGCTGTATTTGGAGTCCTGGAGGACTCTGTGAACTGTAATATGAGATCTCGTGATCTCGTAACTGTAATCTTTTGCCCTGGCACAAGCGCTTGATGTGGTATGCTATAATGCCGATCAGTCTGCTATGGGGAATGCTATGATCCCATCTTCGTCCTCTTGCGGACGACATGCCACTCCTTGAGTGATGTATCCTCACCTCCGTGGGTGGGAGTCAACACAACTATTAACCTTGGTGCGATACAAGGAAGTCTAAGGGTGCCTACATAAAACAATTAGGTATCTACTAGCAACAATGATCACATATAACATGTATAATAGTTCTGATAATACCATCCATGATATGATATTCTATTATGAATCTCTTGCTGAATTTAAACTGGAATTCGATACTGAGTTATATTGAGTCTCGAATAATATCTCGCTGTCCGATACTAATTTATCGACTTTATCGCATATGGTATAATAACTGTATATGCTTACTAAATTCACACTGGGCATAATACTGGCTTCTGGGGTAACTTTCTTATGAAATTTACTCATTTAACATGCTAGAATTACTAACTTGCCGAAGAAACTAGCTTTACATACCTCAGTTACTGAATTTTTTGGCTAATCGTAGCTCAAGCAATATCCAGCTAGTTTCTTCCAACCTGTTCATATTTATAGTAATTAGAACTAAATTCATCAATATTCTGGAAGAAAACACTACTTTGAATATATATATAGCCCAAACTTTGACTTATCAAAAACAACCAAAACTCGTTATTTCTCAAGTCCGTGGAAGGAGAAATATCTACTTTAGGGCTAGGAGTATATTGACACTAATTTGGGAGTAATTCCATAACTTAGCTTCGAGACGGCGATTTGCTTCTTACGAATTTCACGAAACTAACTCCGCAGGAAATGCTCCTAAGCAGCTTAATACTTCACTACCCGAGATTATTTTGAGCTTGGGCTATGCTTAACGGTGTAAAGGGAAAGAATTTCAAGGAACTCTTCGCTCCCTCTTTTCTCGTTGCTCGAAATTACCAATTATCTCTAAAATGAAGTGGGGCTTTATAAACTTGGAACCGCATCTCACCTCCAGGTAATGCTGGCCATCGTGAGGTGAGCCTCCGTGGCACGTTGGCCATCACGGAGGGAGGGCCTGCCCACCTCCTCTTGCGATGTTTCACGCGGCACTTGTCTCAAATGGTCTTCCTGCCTTTCTTACCACGTATGGCATCTTCTAAAACTCTAACCAACATGCGAATAGGCCATCTAAATGTCAAGAATTTATGGGGTGTAAATATCCTCCCCCTTAAGAACATTCATCCTCGAATGTAAACTTCTACTTGTAAGAATCTCAACTTACTCGACTTATTCTAGAAATTTTTACAAGAGTTTCCGTAATATGGACTACCTCAAAAATCTTGAAATGCGTATAAAAGTCCAATACAGGTACTCCACACAATACTATAGTATTCATCACGCAGTAGACTAAAGTCAACTATTTCATTTATACACATAAATATAAGGTACTCATAAAACAATAATACTAATATACCTCTTGGCTGATTAAGTTTGAAATAACCGAGGATATTTGACTTTCATATCTTCCTCTCGCTTCCCAAGTCATTTCCTCTCGGTTCGTGTTACGCCTATAATACCTGGATGTAAGGCTATCTTTAGTTCTCAACCTGCGAATTTTCCGGTCTAGTTTGGCTACTGGAACCTTCTTCTGCAAGCTACAGCTCTCCGTAACCTGACATCCTGAATCGGGACAACCCCGGGAGGGGTCTCTTATATACTCCTCAAAGATGGACACGCAAAACTAAAATGAATAGACTCTAACCTCGAGGTAAGTTCAACTCGTATGCCACTTGGCCTATTCTTTGGCAAATCTGATATGCCTAACAAATCTCGGGCTGAGTTTTGCCTTTCTTGACGAATCTCATCACATCTTTCATTGAGAAACTAAGAATGTCGTCTACAATTCTAAGTTTCAGACTGGGCACATCAACATACGATTTCGGGCGGCTCGAGGCAGTCAGTAGGCGTTCTCTGATGTTTTTACTTTTTCCTCTGACTAATGAATATCCGGGCCCAATCAGCGCTGACTCTCCTACTTCAAACCAGCCAACTGGTGATCTGCACTTTCGCCCATACAATGCCTCATAAGGCGCCATCTGGATAGCTGAATGGTAAATGTTATTATAAGAGAACTCAATAAGTGGTAAGTGCTCATCCCAGCTACCTCCAAAGTCCAACACACACGTTCGTAACATATCCTCGAGCGTTGGAATAGTGCGTTCTGCCTGCCCATCTGTCTGAGGATGAAAAGCTGTGCTTAGATTAATCTGTGTTCCCAGGCCTCTCTGAAATGATTGCCAGAATTTGGCTATAAATTGTGCCCCTCTGTCAGAGATAATGGACACTGGAACACCGTGCAGTCTGACTATTTCTCTGATATACAACTCAGCATAATCTTCGACAAAGAAAGTGGCCCTTACTGGCAGAAAATGGGCTGATGTTGTCAGTCTGTCAACAATTACCCAAATCGAGTCATTTCTATGCCAGGTACGGGGTAATCCTGCTACAAAATCCATATTTACTGCTTCCCACTTCCAAAGAGGCACCGCTATGTCTTGAGTCAGCCCGCCTGGTTTCTGGTGTTCA